>JAPZEB010000006.1:27561836-27582730 GCA_029783705.1 Chaetodon striatus
GTCTTGGAGTAAAACATAGGATTTAATGTGTGGACAGATTCATTTGGTGTCACTACCGATGCTGCAAAGTTGAATTACTAAATAATTATAAATAGTCCACAGCAGAGTAGACCACTTACAGTAAATTATATTACTACAGTAAATGTTCGTTTAGACCTATTCATAATGTTGATGAGCTGATTTAGACTTCATAGACTGTTAACATTATTTAGAAATGTTTTTTTGCCTCCAGACATTTTTTTTTGGCCAGTAATGGCTCTTCTAATAGCAAAGATTGGCAACTCCTGTCCCAGAATATTCAGTGGATTCAGGTTATAAAATTATTGTGAAAAAGGAGCAACAAAAGGAGGGATCCTACTTCCAGGACTAACAGACATGCAGTAGCTGTATCTGTGTGAGTTTGAATAGGGCCTTCCTGGAAAAGAAAGCCTTTCTCTCGGCTAAGTAGAAAGATGCCGTCCAAAATTAAGATATTGATGTTTATAAGTTTACAAACTAATGCTGTTTTATCCCACTTCTCTTAATCTTGTATGGTTAGATGCTCTCAAGAGAGAAGTCTGGCAAACAAATTGTTTAAAAAGAACACAAGAAACAGCACTTGTGTTTGGCTTTTTGTCTGATACAAACAGCTTCTCTGAGGCATAATTTTATTGTTTGACATTATTACATGGTCCGCTGTGTCTCTGGTCCATTTCTGACCAAATTTTGCACTTGAATGTCTCCAGACCTCTGTTGGCCTGAGAGGACAGAGAGCTGCACGTAAGATTACGTCTACAAATCAAATCCTTCATCTGTCCTGACATGATGATGACATGCGACCATGCATTATATCACAGGTAGTTTATTTGGCACTCAGTAAAGTGCGTTTTTAATGACATAGCAGTTGTAGGCATCATTTACCACTAACTGAATGCTGAAGCTGAAGTCAGTCATGGTGGCACCCAAACAGTGTATAATATCAGCCACTGCTGAGACGTTTTTGGTCAGTGAAGTGGATCAAACTGCCCCAGCACTGCTTTTATCATCCTGAACATACAGTAGTTTTCATTCCTAATGAGTGGAAACATCATGTGGTACCAAAAATATCAGTAAGACTGCACTCCACTTCAATAATACTTCATTCTTTGTTGTTTGGTCTTAAAAAAGAAAAGAAAAACATACAATGCACAGCTGCTTAGGGTAGACGCCCTTCAGCAGTGTCCAAACCATGGGACCTCTCATGTCAGTGCAGAGATTTGTACAGATTTTGGATAATATCGTCTGCCTGAGGGCACACACGAAACACAGTAATATGATAAATGCTCAAGTCTTGACATTTTTTAACCTTAAACATGCATGCGCCTGGTACACTTTAAAAATCCAAACTAAACTTTGCCCCTGTCAGTTTATCTAGTTTAACTCTTGTTAGCCTGTTTTGTTTCTGTAAAGCTGCTGCTCAGCAAAGCCGTGGCTACCAGTGCACATACAGAGGTTGTGTCCTCCTGTCCTGTATATTTCCGGACATTTTGGGTTATTAATAACCTAAGGAGGAGCTTATACGTGATTTATTTTTCAAGTATGAATCTTACATATCGTTAGACGAATATCTTAAAACGTTACAGTTTGCAGGCAAAACAAAAAGTGTATCTTCCACTAGAACTACATGCCTGGCAGTTTAGAGAAGACTTGGAAACCATACTTAGACCATAACACGGGGAGATAAAATGTTTGCACAATGTTATCGAACTGTTAAACCAAAAAGTAAAATGTAGTTTGGTGGTAAGTCATGAATTTCTTAGGTGGGTGGGGTTCTGCTGAGGTTGATTTGGACTGCTCCAAAATCTTATCTCCGGCCCTGCTGCTCAGTTTCAGCAGGTATCAAACAAACAGCTTTTAAAATAATCAAATAATGTCTACATTCAATTTTGCTGATGGGAGATCTCACATTAAATTTGAGTGAGAATAATGTTTTTGTCACTATATGACTGAAAACTTGTAGATGTTGTTGGCTAAGAGGACTATTTCTTGTCTTTGGTGACTCAATAACTGCTCTGTCCTCTCAATCTGTTAACAACAAATATCTGTCCCAGTCAACTTTTTTCAAATTCACCAAAAGGCGTCTGCATCAACGCTGACGTTTAATCAGTTAAGATGTTGAGGAAAACTATTAAAGGCAGTTTTTTTACTCCTCAAATGTAGAAGAAGCCCAAAGTTTGCACTGGATTGTTTAGTTTAGGATTAAGGTTAAGTCACTGTTTCTTAAACATTCTTGTGTAGACATAACTGTGATCTGTGCGCAACGTCTGCTTGTGTATTTCTCTTTTGTCAGTCAGGCAAAATGATGTTACTTATTTCAAATTACTTCTTATATTTAAAAATTTAAAATCAGTTTTTCGGTCATTATCGGTTAAATCTCTCTCGACTTCTTCAGACCTGTGATGAATCTATAAATTGTCTTGCCTTTTGATTTCTCCCACTTTCATGTGCTTTTAAACATGATTAACTCTGATTTCAGAATGTAGATGGATGTGAAAGCGGTAAGCTGCTCTGCTTCCTCACATCATGTTGTCAGTATTTCTACTCATGCTTTCACAAAGGCTGCTGTGCCTTATTTCACTCTGGATTATGGTTTGGTTTCTGAGGTAACAGGTAGTGTTTTTTCGCTAGCTCCAATTTAGTACAGGGACCTCTTCTTTAGTCTCCCCTGCAGTTTTTGAGATATGTGTATGCGTGTGTGTGCAGACGTTATACCAAGTGTACATTTGCCTGCCTGCATGCAAAGGTGTCTCCTCCCTAAACCCCCTCATACGTTATATATCGTTTATTTGTGAGGAGGATTACAGCATTCTGGAGCCTATAATCCATTCTCAGTTTTAAACACGTCCCCCTCCTCCTCAAATCTACAGCCTGTCGCTAAGGCCCGAACTCTGAACCTGCAGGCTTCCCTTCACTTGAGAACTAACCAACAATACAACCCCCCCCCTCCGAAACAACTCGAACACCCCCGCCAAGCTGTGGTGGAGATGGGGTGCGTTGTTTTACGGCACGATCTGTCTTGTATGTCTCAGGCCAAATCCTATTTTTACAGCTTGCTTATACATTCCTGCTGCAAATGGTTTACATACCGAGGCAGGGAGCCGTCCTAAATCAGCTGGCAGCTCCGTGCAGCTGGGACAAGGTGGAAACCTTGTCATCAGCCCGCTTCACCGGCGATTAATGAACCCCAAATTAAGATAATAACATCTTGGTCTGACCCAGGCCAGCGGATTACATCACTTCCACGGAAATTCAATTTTGACTCTTGTCGCTCTCGGTCAACTGCTGGGACCGGGAGTATTTACCCACCTTGTTTTTTCTCTCAGATTTATTTTGAGAGGGGACCGGTGCCCATTCATGAAATTGGTGGTGTGTTTTCTCATTCTCGTAGGGTCCTTCAGTGCTGTTCAAACACTGCTGAGTGAAGGTGGAGAGGCTGTATAATGAGCAGAGGAGTTAGAGGGTGATGACTCTGCCATTCAGAGCCTGAGCACAATCTGCACTAGTGTTTCAAGCAAAGGCCCTCACACAAATCCTCTGTTACCTACTCTGTTTTAAAACCTTGTTTCATTCATGTTAGCAGCTCATAAATGGCCGCCCACCGCCTCAGCAAAAACAAGCAGAGGCCCTCTAGTTTTATAGGATGCAATCTGCTGTGGGCCCTAATCACCCCTCTGGATTTTTTTAATAGTGAAGGCTTTGGTGTGATAAGAGGTGATACTGAGGGCAGAGATTTATTTATTTAATGTTGCCTCTTGAGGAGCAAACAGCAAAGACCTCCAGCAAAAACGCTGAACGCTGCTCAACATCCATCAATGTGCTGCATTGGCCAGTCAAATACATGCTGTCTAGAAGTATTACAAGGCATTGTGCAATGTTTTTGGTGCCTAACAAGCCTGAAATGCATCATTTGTTACTCCAACTGTCCTTTTGCCAAACTAACAATAATTACCAGCACAGTTAAATACCTTTACTTGTAAATTAGGGTACAAATTATCAACAATACAACAAATTATCTCTGGATAGATGCAGAGGTTGGACCACAGTGTAAGGCAAATAAGACAAACTATTAATGGCTCTTAAGGAATCATGAATTTAACACAAGCATCTATGGATTTATAAGTTTGCTGATTGAGAATTAGTAATTTATAAACCTAGATGGAGTCAGGTAGCATGATTTTTTTTCCTTTATATTTGCTTAAATGAGCAGTGCCTAGAATTTAGGAGCATCTAGCAGTGAGTATTGCAGATTGCTACCAGCTGAAACTTACCTCGTATGCCAAGCATGAACTTTCAGTTGGGATTCCTTTAGTATTCATTGTTCAGGAGGACTTCAGCAGGAGCCACATTATTCGCAGAGGTCTCTTCCTCTCAAAAAGAAACAGGTACAGGTAATTAAAACCAGGAAAAAAAAACACTGAATATATCAGTTTCACGTTGCAAATCAATGTTTCTCTGAAGCTTTTTGGCCTGTTCCAGATGGGTGGCTAGACCAGCACCTGCTAATGTGTGCTCACCTTTGTTCTCTGATAACATAAGATCCAAAAAATTCAGCAAGGTGGAGCCCAGTTATCCACAGATGTTTCTTCCTCTCCTAAACAAATGGCGTAGAAAAATGTAAACTGGTAAAAACACGGAATAAAGCAGTTCCACATTAAAAAGAAGGATTTTCCGATGCTGTTTGGCTCGTTGCAGAGGGACTGCTAAATATGGTGGCCTACACAAACATGCGAATGACCCTATATAGAGCCAGTGTTTGGTTTGTCTATATTGGACCAGCTACCTATGTAGATATAAATGGCTCATTCTGAGGTCATGAAAACACAACAATTCTTATCCTTAGGTGATTATACACTGAAGGAAACGTACTAATTATATAATGTTCCATGTCTGTCAATATACCAACTAAATCCCACACTATCGGTACCTTTACTTTTTTTTAATTTTAAAACACATTCTGAAAGTTCTGAAAAGCAGACTGTAATTTTGTAAAAAATTTCCCACCAACTGCAAAGATTACAGCTGCAAATCACTCACATGAGAGTAAAAGGCATTGTAGATCATATTGTGCTGTTTATGTTGCTGTTAAAGTATTACTCTGTTTTCTCATCCTCCCTCTCACTCCCTAAACTCCCTTCTGCAGCGGCTGCTTCAGCAACCTAACAAGAAAAATAAGACAAATTTTGCATTTGCCTTCGTTTTTTTCCCCTCCCCTGCTCTTTCCTCTCTGCATCCTCGCCTTGCTTTCAGAGGAATTGCTTTTTTTTTTTGCATGTGGGAGAAAAAAAGTTCTTAAAAGTCTTATGAGAGAAAAGTATGTTACCTCATTAAAGAAGAGGCCATAAATCTGTCTCCCTCCTCAGCAGCACCGCTCCACATCTGGCCGTTTGCTCCAGCCACTCACTGCTGCTCATTCTTGCTGAGCCCCGGATGGGATTTATGGTTCGTTCTGCTCGTGTCACATGTTGTTGAGTCCTGCTTTCCTATCAGAGATCTCATGCTGGTACCGTCCCGTCTGATGTTTGGGATCTTTGCCAAAGTGTAATGCTGTCTGCATCAAGATAGTCTAAGTCACTCGTGAAATGTGCTTACTGTGGCTCTGTAGCTGGACGTGTTAACTGCTGCTGTCTTGGATGATTCTGCATTGGAGATAACCAGAAAGCAATGAATAATGTTCAGATGAAAAATAAAATTTGATTCCTGGTGTTGTCTGAAGGGCTTGACTTCTCATGTATTTATGTAAGGAAGATGGCAAATACAATTTTGTGCATTTAACCTTCAATTTGAGTGTTATTTATCAGGTAATGTGTTTATATACGTTGATATATCATCATTCTTATGGTCAGTATTTCTGGTTTGCACACATCATATTGAAACATGTATTTATATTCCCTATACTCCACTTTTAATCATAATAAAACTAAATGGAGAGAGACTGTCTGAAATTGTGGACAATTATTCCTGTCACACAATTTATTGTATCAAGAATACAATGACACGCAAATGACAAAGACTTCTCAAAGGGAGATCAGGGAGGGTATAGCCAGAAGGAGGCTACAATGATACGATTTTGTTTTTGTATGTTGCACAGGTATAAATGAGTTTACAAGTTTGACGAGCCCTTTATACTGTAGTAGCATGTTGTACCCCACATTTCCTCTCAGCTCACTGTAGTTTTTAAAATAAATCAACACGATACATTTTGGATTATGTGGACCAACTGAATGTACAAATGTGTCCTCAGAAAAAAATGACAGCATCATCTTCAGCCTCTGTCTGTACGTAGATATGTTTGTCCTTCAATGTTCTCAACAAACGCTCATGCGATCGACTTTAAACTTAAAGGTATTGCTGAGAACCCAAGGAAGTGTGGTGTGCACTCTTAAAGATCATATCGAGCCCTCCACAGTCACACACCTGAATACATCAGCTGTCTCTATCGTCCACATATTGTCAATAGGTCCAGGTCTTCAGACAGGACCTACTGGCTGTCCCCTGCTCTAGTCTCAAAACAAGAGGTGATAGTACCTTTGCATTGGCTCCAACATTTTGGAACTCTCTTCCATTAGGTTTACAGTCTGCTGTCTACATAGACATTTTTTTTAAAAACAACTGAAGACCCATCTTTTCACAATGGTCTTTGTCCCACCCTAAATTGTCCAGTGCTTGTTCACTGGTATGTTTCTGTTTAAGACCTCAGTAACCTGTATTTGCTCTATTTTACTTTTTATTTGTTGCCTTGTTTTATTTTTTATATTGCCTTTGCTTTTATTTATTGCATGTTTTATTGTTTGATTGCATGAAAGAATTTTTGTGAAGCAGTTATGAATTTCATTTCTGTGAAAGGTGCTAAATTTTATTATTATATTTATTAGTATTGTGTTACCATCGTCAGAAGTACACACTGTAGTGTATCTAAGAGGGGACACCTATTAACCATTACAAAGCCAAATGGCAGGCTGGGTACACCTCAATCTCTGCTGCTCCGGGCGAATTTTGAACAGGCGCTGCACTAGTTTCACCAAGTGCCCAAAAAAGTTGTTTATGTTCATCATTAAGAATTATGACTCTCAACTGGGAGCCAAGGAAGGAAAAGGAAGTCAAGTCCACAGATGGAGGGGGTCAAGGCAGACAGATCAATAAAATGATGTTTTTTTCCATAGGAGTCCGCTAATTGTTTTCTATTTCCTACCAATAGTAAACATCATTGGTTTCTTTAAGCATGATCATTAGTCCCCCAAACCTTATCAAAGTAATATTTTTTTACCCAAACCAGGATGTTTTTCTAACCCTAACAAAGAACTCGTTTTAACCCAAACCGTGATATTTTCCTGACCCTAACCAAGCTTGCCAAATCTAACCAAAGTGTAGCATTGTCACATCATAAAACAGATTTATTTTCCTAACAATGATTTGTAACATATTTGTAAGGCACAGACAAATGATGCTGTTAGGGACTTTAAAAATGCCTCTGTATGTTGTTCTAGAGGGCAGTGACAAATTATGTTTTTTGTTGTAATTTGGAGGACTTGTTGGTATTTTTCTCTCTGAGATTAATTATCATATACAGTGGCGAATACAGTAGTACAGTTAAACCATCACATATTGGAGTAAATAAGAGCTTGGTCAAATGGTCTTAGAAAACGTGATGTATTCCCAAAAACCTCTAAAGATTCTTCTTATAAACCTTTACAAACATCTTCACATTGTCTGTGATACAAATAATAATAAAACTTTTTAAAACCTACACAGTGACTGTGTTCCTCCTGGTTGTGTTTTTTATCTCTCTGTCTCTCTTTTACTACTTTTTAACCAAATGTAGATGAGCCTTCTGGGCAGACAGGCATCCACTCCCTTCTCCCACGGTCTCTCACAGCCAATAGATCAGTGTAAAAGCAAACCTGTGACGTCGGGTCATGATATACTGTGACTTGACTTTAAGTGTGTGTACAGGTCGGAATCTCTCTGTACGTGTAGACAGAAGCACTGAGGTTGTAGGCTGACACACAATGCCAGACGCTTCCAATTACATCTCTGTATCTGTCAGGGGGCCTCCGAGCTTTGCCCTTTATGAAAACAACGAGCGGCACAAGAGCACGCGAGGCCGCCACGGTCAGAACGGTGCAGACCCACTCTGCAGCTTTTCACACTCGTCCAAAGAGCTGATCATGTCCCTGCCTTTTCTGTCTTAAAATATATAGAGAATTATTACGAAGCAGTGCAGGGTTTTTTTGAAATTTTAATTTTACATCTGACCACAGGAGGACCATTTTCCTGATGGCACGCTTGTTTCTTCAAGATAATGTCCCAGCTGCAAGCTTTTCTTTCTGTTTTCTGAGTGTTATCAAAATCCCTACTGAGGATACTGCTCACATAATTAATGCATGAACATTAGGTGGTGTGTTATAAAGATTTGTACGCAGGCCCACAGCTACCACTGAGGACACAGAGGTCATGTCCTCAATATTGTCTCTGTGTGTTTGAGTGGTTTAATGAGGAGTAGGAGTAATTTCTCTTTGACTCTTATGGGTCAACCTCGAAATTAAACCTATTTTAAAATAAAGTGATTTTGTGTGTGTACACTTTGTTCTTAGCATTATTTTGGAGAAGGCTTTGAAACATTCTTTAAAACATCGAGCAGGGAAATCAATTTTACGAGTGAAGCATTCATGAATCTATGAAATTTAGGAAAACTACAGACATTTGTTTTGGTGGTTAGTCAGATGTTTTTTAGGGGAAGACGTGTATAGACTGGCTGCTCCTCTTAAAAAAACATATCCATAATATTCCCTTTTATCTAATCAGTCTAACATAAGCTATTGTTAACAAGGTAAAGGCAATGTGTTGTTGTGCATAACTTTGCACTGTCATCCTTGCATGTATGTTGTGCTGTGCATCATTATTTGTTTCTTTAAATTGTAATTTGCTCAGGGGTTCAAGCTGAAAATAAGTGTGCATGATCCCACAGAAATAAATCTTATCAAATAAAAAAACATGATATTTGACACAACATCTGATTAAGATTTTAGAATTTCTTAGTTTCTGATTCTGAAAATGTATTGATAACCTTCAGGGGGAGTTATTAGACAGGAAAAACAGAAAAACAACAATGAACCACAGGAGATATAAATTGCACCTGTTGGAGAAGTAGACTTATAATGATAGGAATAGCAGTGTATGTGATATATGATATCACACAGCCTTGATTTTTTAATCCGATTCATGCAACTCTTCATAATACCTTTTTATAACCACTGACTCTGGTTTGTGCATATCCCACAAAAAAAAATTTTTTTGGATCATCTGTCATTAAAAATGATCTTCTACATCAAGTTTTCCATTTCAGATTCATTTCCTGTGCATAAACAACAGCAGCGTGCTGGGGTTTTAAACAGCAGCTGTGACATTGTTGAAAATTTCCTGTGTTTCTGGTGAACACCTCGTTAGTCTTTTGTGGTTGTGTGGATATAAATTAGTGGTGATTTTTACATTCCCTGTGAATTCATAATTTCAGATAGAACTTTATTTATCCCGAGGGAAACTGTTTTCTCTGTTGTTTCTGCAGACAAAAAACAGGCCCCAATTTGACAAAATGGATATTTTTTATTAATATTTTAGTTCTTCAGGACATAGTGCCTAGTCATAGTCATAGTGCCTTTTTTGCAACATTAAGTTTGACGTACTTTTATGTAATTGAGTGCAGGGACAACAAAATTACATTTTCTGATGTAATAATGCCAAATACATTGTTCTAGATATATGGATGAATTCTGCTTCACAAACTTATTTAAATTAAAACTTTTAACTCAACGTTGATAAAGCAGCTCTAAGTTGTATCTTTACATCAAAAAAAGATTTGTGTTTGTGCAGTGTGCAGCAATTCGCCCAGTTTTTATGGATATTTGGTTTATATGATTTTTGTTTAAATATCAATTGCTTTTTAGATTACAGTACAGAGTGATGGGAAACATGGGGAGACATGAGGGGAGGTTAAGACCATGTGGGTTACTTCCTGGTTCACTCAATGTACTGGGGTCATTTTTTTCCATGAGTTTTGCAAGTAAAAGTTTATCGACCGGACCAGTACAGTGGTGGTAGTGGTTTTGATTGTAGTAAGATGTTAACCTGAGCAAATTGGTTTCATTGGAAGCATTTCAATAACTGTGAGCAGCAGTGAGTCAATCCAGACAAATTTCAGCAGTGATGTGTTTGTTGGGTTGAAATGATAGAAAACATTATTAGCAAAGTCTTCATCCAAACACTGTGTGAAAATGTCATGGTGCTATTTTATCATTATTATTCGTCATGCTAGTGTTGTGGCTCTTGGGATAGAAATGTTGATCAGTCCAGATTTCGAGTGAAATGTATTGTCAAATGTTAGTAACACTGATGTAATACTTTTGTAAGTATCTATACTATTACTGACTTCACCGAGTGCAAAAGTTACAAGATACAAAATCCAATATTTCAATTTAATTCAATAAGCTTTGTTGGCATGACCTGTCTTATGTGATGCCAAAGCACAATTACAATTCAAGACAGCAAAAATTCAAAAATAGTTTACAACAATGTATTATTGTAAAATCATAGACATACATTTTAAAGAAAAAAAAAGAATGCATGTTGTTGTGTTGGTTGTCTCTTAGACTTTGACATGCACTGACATATCTTGCTGCATCTATGGAGCTGACACAGTTTTCTCCAAGTAGATGTTGCATTCTAGTCTGGTCAGAGAGTGAATTAATATCTTGGAGTTTACATTTAACATTGCTCTGATGTCATATGTGCTACATCGTAGCAGGAAATGTTGCCCTGTCTCCACCTGTCTCTGAGGACAGAGTTGACACAGCCTGTCTTCTCTACGCAGCGAGATCTGCCTGTGTCTGTCAATCTCTATGGCCAGGCTGTGATTACTGAGTCTGTATATAGTCTGTATCTTTCTCAGTTTCTGATCTGTCATAGCGCTCAGATAGTTTGCCATCGCGCACTGTCTGTTTAAAGCCAAATACCATTGAAGTTTGTTTGGGGATTTTGTGGTAGATTTCCAATAGTTGATGTAGTTTCTCTGCAGTCTTTTTCTTTAGCTATAATTTGGTTGGGCTGGACTGTGTGAAGGTTGTCCTGAGGCCTTGTGCTGTTAGAGGAGGCGAGCCTCAGGTCCAGCTGGCTGAGAGGACTCCTCTCTATGTTCTCCTCTTGGCAAAGGAGAGCCTTGTAATGGTAGGAGTTGGGGGTCACTTGTTTGTGGAATTTGATTGCTCTTTTTTGTATCCTAACTAAAGGGGGGAGATGGCCAAGTTCAGCTTGACATCCATTGTTAGGGGTGTTCCTGTGGACTCTGAGTGTACTCTTACAAACCTCTCTCTGTTTAGGACTTCATTTGGGTGTTTGTCCCATTTTTCAAAGTCTTCATTTACAAGAGGACCCCACACTTCACTACCATACAGTAATGTCATTTTGATTATAGATTAGAATATTTTGAGTCAGATTATGGCAGATATATCTATGTTTGAAGACTTTTTTATAGCATAGCATTATTTTATATGATATGTTTATATTCTATATATTTTTTTTACATCATTGTTGTTTCATCATTGTACTTTGTTACCATGGTAACTGTGGCGCATTGGCATCTGAGGGTTTTGAAGTGCTGACTTTGAACCAAAATGTCCGCAGTTTGAGTCCAGCTGGGAATTATTGGTCCATTTCTCTTCTGGGAAATTTTCAGTAAACTAATCCACAAAAAAAATACAACAAAAAATCGGAATGTTGTTGGTTAATAAGTGAAGCCAAAATGCTAATGTTACATATTAGTGAGCTAGTGAACATGCTACTAGCAATCTAACATGCTACCTTGCATAAAAATAATAAAAGTTGAATGTGAAATGCCCCAAAATGGCTTCCCAACTGAGTGTAGTTTATTTAAGGGGAAACTTTTTATTTAGTTATTTATTTATTTATTCATTTGCCCTGCCAGTGGTAAAGATCTAAGACTAGCAAATTTCTCAATTTTCTACCCATCCAACATTTTTTTTCTGCTGTGGCTGATGATGTGATTATGGACTGTGCTCTTATTACTAAATCAGTAAAACCTGCCTGGGCTCTGGCACGGCCTTTTAATCACCTGTAATAGAGCCCCTTCACTTCACTATGACAGAGGAATAAGCTCCCTGCTACGATGTAGCTTTAATTACATCACACAGCGAGCAGCACCTCCAGTTCAAACAGCCCACACTCACCCTGTCAGCTGCACAGCTCTGACATCAGCTGAGCCTCGGCCACTGCGACACACTGCAGCTTCAAAGCTGCTGCTCGTCTGGCTCACGCCAAAACCAGTTACAGTGGTGGAGAGCAGATCACCGCCACACAAAGGAAGCTTTGCTTTAATGTTATCAGAGACTGATCCACGTCTGTACAGAGCTGTAATGATGCTGTATTTCCCTGCCTGTCTGACAATGGCCTTATGGCTTTTATAAACGGGCCCTAATACAACTATACACCATTAGAGAGCCACTTTTATTACGTTTCCAGCCCTGGAGAAGCCCATTCATCTCCAGCGAGATGGATTGCTCTTGTTTTTTTGTGATCATCAAGATGGATGAGTTTATGTTTCCCTCTGGCGTTGGAGAGGGATTAGACTGTGCCTGCATGGGGATGAGCATCTCTCAGTACAATTAGTAAGGCACACAGACTATATTTTATGTATTTGTTTTTTTAAATAAATAGAATTAAAAACCACTTAACCCCATTTCCAAAAGGGCACTTGATTTTCATCTGTTTCTTCTTTGGTAATTTATGAAGCTGAAGTTTAATTGCTGGTGTTTCTGAGGAGCTACTGTATATTATTATTGGCATGAAAACTGTGACTATTATATGGAAATTTGTCATGTCATATGAGCCCCAGTGGGGACAATAATTTTATAGTTATTAGTCAGTAAGAAAACAATAATGTGAAATAGAAAAAAGTTGGATTATAGACCTCTTAAGCACATGTATTTTCCCTTTAAGTGCATTCAAAATCATATTTAAAAAAATGTTTGCACCAACACTGTACAAATTATTCTTAAGGCTGCACTGTTACATTAAATGGAATGATTTGAATATCTGGAGCATCATTTTTTAAAGTCTCTGTAATTCAACTTGACATATTTGGTATCACTGGAAACTACTTTGACTCTGACTAAGTTTTTTTCCACTGCATAATTTGGGGACCCTCACAGATAAGATTATTATTAGATCCTCCCTTACTTTGAGGAGATATTTAATAAAGACAAAGACGACACATCCTCATCTTCAGTCAGTGCTTTGATAGTGAAAGTGTTTCCAGTCTGTGTAACGCTCCCTCAGACATCTGAGGACACACTGACAGTTATGGCATTCAGCTCTTTATCCACAGCAGTATGTAACAGCTTGGACCATAAACTTGTTATCAGGACTGAAGCTGCAGTTTGGACATTCCTCTTTGCTGTCTTTGTGTTGTTCACTGTGTTTTGTTTATTTGAAACTGAGTTGTAAAAGATGTCCTGAACCATCCTGGTGCGGGGTCAGACTGCTGCCGTGGCTTTGATGAGCCACTGTAACTGCACCGAACCCCTACACCCCCACCATCACCCACCCCGCCTTGTCCCCACTCGTGCACCCCCTCAACCACCCAAAACCCCAAATCTAAATGGGGGGCTTTGATGTGGCTGGATGGTGCCTGTTGTTATTGTTTGTATCAGGGCTTATCACTGCTGACCCCCCCCCCACCCACCTAACCCCCATCCTGATTCCTGACCACAATCCCACACATACACATGCACACACATCTCTTTGTGCGTCATTAAGGCCATTTCAGGTTGGAGCATGACACTAGTGCTTCTTTTGCTTGTTATTTTATCCACTAATAAAAATACAAACTTTGCTTTTTATTCTAAAGCTCATCTTTTCTTTTTTCACCCCTCTTTTCTTCTCCTCCTCTCCTCAGTACAGCCAGACTCTCCCTGATAAGGATGATGGATGGGGCAGAACTCTGGCTCCAGCCAAGCCCGGCAGCTTCCTGGGAGCTGAGAGATACTGAGGGGGAGGCGGGGAGGTGGTGTGGTGTGTGTTGGTTGGGGGGTGGGGGGGTACTGATGGAGGAGGTTGCTTGCCAGCACCCTGTAATGCCTACAGGACTGCCAAATAAAATAAAACTATAAAGGCCATGTCACTCCACTTGTTCCAGATCATTGCTGTAGGTGAGGTGAAAGTGATCGGGAGTAATAACCTCATTTTCAGTTGGATAAACCAACCATGACTTCAGTTTTTGAGCTTTATCCAAGTGGAAGGTTTTTATAAGCCAGAGGATGGCAGGATTTTCTCAACCCACAGAAGATCATTAAATCTTTTCTTTAAAAAAAGCTATGGAATTGAAAAGCCCAGTTCTTTGACACAACAAATCTAATGCTCTTTAAATAAGTTGACATGGAACTGTTTCATGTTTCTTCTTTCAACTCCCAACTGCCAACAATTCCTCTTCTATCTTCCTCTTTCTCTCTATCCTGCTCAATTTGTTCAGCGATAACAAGCAAATTCATCACTTTCAATTCAATTTGTTTCTTTGACTCTAAAATATGTTTTTATGGCATGATTTATCAGTTTTAATAGCTACCACTCACCCAGCGGAAAGGCTTCACTGTAGCAGTCACGCGTGAAACCAAAAACAAGAGCTGACACATAAGAATCTGCACACTCTATTCTAATTATACACACATTTTCAGTCATACCTTGTATGCTTGAAGAGTGTTTTTACGAAGTGTGTATGTAACTACATTGACTTTGTAGATTCTATCATGGTGACATGTTTTTGTATATTCCCTGCCAGTTTGAATATGATGACAGAGAATTAATTATTAAATTGTCTGTCATCCACTGTTAGAAAAAAAAGGAAATTATGAGAATGAATGTAATGTTTTAAGAGTCATGAAGGTCACAGGGCTTCAGTTCTTTTCCAATTAACTTGTGTTTGGATCTCTGTGCTCTAGTCCCTGTTTCTCTAAAACACATGTGGTTATTGACTCATACATTTCATTTCAACATCCTGAAATCTCAGAAAATAAAGTGCTGGTGAAACCCATGGACAGATTATGAGACAATGGGCCCCTGGATACAGAAGGTCCCACCAGCTTGCCACAGCCTTTGTGGTTGTTTTTTATTGTATCTTTTATCTTTTCTGTGACATTTTTTATGGTTCTGTGTGTCTTTGTAGTCATTTTGTGTCTTTTTTGGTCATTTTGTTTTTCTCTGCAGTTCCTTTGGAATATTTTTGAGTCTCTTCCTGGTCAGTACATTTTAATTTGAATGGCATTTTGCAGGAGAAGGCCAGGAAGGCCCTGATGTTTAGGGCCCCTGTGCCTGTGCCCAGTAGGCCCATTCAGTAATCCAGCCATGGTATTATAATATAATAAAATATTATGCCTTTTTCCCTGGTGCAGAGAGGGTCTAAGGGATAGGGGGACACCTGGTGTTTTGTGTCTGCTTGAATGAATTTTAATTTTACTTCACTAGTCAAATTGTTAATCCACACAGGCAACACATGAGGAAAAAGTTTTGATATGCAATTTCAAAACGCCTCTTTAGCTCCCAGGACAAAAAGGGCAGAGGTGATGGCTCCCCCTCCCTTGTGCACGTCACTGCACCTCATTAAAAACAGCATTTTAATGCTTTACATTCTCTACAGCTGCTTATTCATCTGCATATTTCTTTAATTTCGCTACAACTTCCCCTCAGAGTCATTAAGTCGGGCCCCGACATGCAAATAGATAAAAGATTCCTAAATTAACCTTTTTTTGTCTAATACAGTGATGTCTTACACTAAATTTCTATGTAAAATTGATGTTTTGTTTACTCTGACCTACAGAAGCACCATCAGGTCACATCCCTTGTTTGTGGAAACTGCAGCTCTATCTCTTACTGTAACTGTGGCGTGTAACCTCCCGGCCACACAGTGCCGTCCTGCTGGAAAACTGCGATTACGTTAATGATTTGTTTGGGTTTCAGGAAGACAGAGGGGGAAAGTCAAGCAAATATATTGTTAAATGAAAACCTAATCCGTGTTTACATCCCAAGCAAAGACAGGCATTTGCTTTCATTATGAATCAGACCAGATAATGTTTCCCACAGACGTGCTTTGTTAAAATGAATTTCGACCAATTTTCTGCAGCTCTATCCATGCCGCCAGGATTAAGGGGGCAAAGTCTGCGAGCTGAAAGATGCGTCGACCTGCTGTCGTATCTTGGCATGATCAGAAACATCGACAAGGATGGCAACCAGGAGGCTGGCAACTGCAACCTTAAACAAAAATTGTTTTAAAGACCCTGTATCCTCATGACTATGACTTTATCTGGGACTTAAATTCCCTCCATACAAACTGCAGCTCTGTCATGCTTCTGATACACCCACAGATACAGCCAAGGGACAACTTTTATTTCCCAGAATTCCTCCATTTCCCCATAAGGTGTGCGCTCACAGCTCACAGTGATGATTTAGGGGTGTTTATCCCCACTCGCTTAAACATTTACTTTTCAGCAGGTGAAGCTGAGAAGAAAAATGTTTCTCTGCGGGGTTCAACCTCTGGAGGATTTAACACCATCTCTCCCTCCTCCACGCCACTGACGTTTACAAGACGAGCAACTTGTGATGGCACCCGAGGAATCATGGGATACATATTAGGGCTCGGCTGGCTGTCAAAGCATCCGCGGGCGTGCGTGTATTTTGTACTCACGGAAGTACATTGCGTTTCGATGTGATTGCTACATCGGGTCTGGGAGGCGTCTCCATTTTTCATCGCAACACATTGTTTTGATCCAGTTCCTCTTTTTAATGACCCATAATCCTTTACTGTAAAACGGCTGGAAGGAGATCCAAAGGCCCCTGCTGAGTGACTTATTATCAGTTTATGCTTTAGGATGGAGAGTAAATAAATGAACATTTCTCTGCATGCCCTGAACCCTCACCTTTTTATGTTCTTCTTCTGAGATTCTTCACTCCTTCTTGGCCGTTTTATTGCTTCTCTCGACTCTATTTTAAATTTCTTTGCCTTACTCCCCCTCGTATGTCTCTCCCCCCTATTCTCTCGTTTTGCTCCACTCCACCTCCTGTGTTAAGCCTTGATAATACACAACACCTTGAGCTTTTTAAGAGGCTGCAGCTTCGGAGAAATTACTCCAGAGACGCTGCTGGATGTTAAGTGCAAAAGTGTGTTTCTGGGTGAAGGGACACCCGGCTTTCTTCGACTCCATTTAGGATAAGGACATGGGGTTTGCTGGAGGGGATGGGGTCTTAAGTAGAGCCGGGTCAGGGTCAAAACTGTAATTAAGTCTGACTGATTGTTTTAGAGCATTTGGAGTATCAGATGTTTTGTTTAATGGAGTAAAAAGTAAAGTTTGATACATTTTCAATCATTGAAACCTAAAATAACGTCCAGGTTTTAGCTTGATTCATGTTATGCATGTGCGGGGACGACGTGTGTGTGTGTTTGTGTGTGTGTGTGGGTGTGTGTGTGTGTGTGTGTTTGGGGGTGGGGGTCCCACTAATGGGGGGTTTTGCTGAAACACGTTAAGACATATGGAGGAAAAAGGTCGAGCATGATTAGTGACCACCTTAATTGTATAATGTCGCCTCTATTTCAGTGTTCCTGGAGGAAAAGAGGGTGTGTGTGTGTGTGTGTGTGTGTGTGTGTGAGCTTTGCAGCCGACTGGAAAAACTCATTTAACAACAGGAAGCTGCAGCCACAGACACATTCCTGAAGAGCTGATAGTTCTCATAAAGCTCAGCTGTAAACTGAACTACTACTACTCCACGACAGAGCTGTTCCCTGCAGAACTCTGATGGCTGTGACTGTGTATTACACACAGAATATTCACAGTGTACAGTCGCTTCAGAAAGTTTTCAGACCTCTTCACTTTTTGCACACACTGTCATTATTTAGATCATTTGTATGCTCATCAGTGGACGCTTAATACCCCGTAAAGTAAAACACGCTTTTGAGAAGGTTTTGCAATTTTATTAAAATCGGAAACTGAACATGATATTTAAAAAATCTTTGAGGAAATTTCTTTAAATTTTGCACAGACACTTGGACTCAGCGATGCACTGATTGGAATTAAGTGGTTGAGGGTCACTATGACCTCACAAAACATGTTTCTGGCCACAGCTTAAGAATTTTTACGCTAATAATGACAAATTTTCACAGAAATGTCTAATAAAATGAAGTGATAAAGTTATGACGCTTATTCAAAAGATCAAACAAAGGTCAGCTCCACTGTGACATCATAATGTTCTGCAAAAACACTTTTCTGGACGTTACTTGACGTCATATCTCAGGAGCAGAAGAGGGGACATTTGGTCAGATACTGAAATGATGACACTAATATTGTGTCTCCATCTCAGAACTTGTATAGATCATCTATCATCTGTGCTGTCGTGTGTGACACATCCATGTTTTTTATGGACCTGTACGTAAACTGTAAGTACAACTTGAGTGGCACACAGAGGCCTACAACAGCCAGGCGGTTTCTTCTGTTTTTTGACCGTTGCACATTGCAAAACAGTGATGTCGAACTCTGCGTCTGCGCTTCTGAAAACCTGCTACAAGAAGGAGTTATGATGGGGAGGAGGAAATCGTCCAAGGCATTGCTTCATTTTTAAGAAGAAGAAGAAGAAGAAGACATACCTCACTAACACCCTGGGGGGAAATTCAGTTTTTCACTCTGTTGTCATATACACACACACAAAGGCCCGAAATACACACACGCACAAACCGGACCTATACATGCATTAAATGGACAGATGTCAGAGCGAGAGGGCTGCCCATGGACAGGTGCTCTGAGCAGTTGGGGCTTCAGTGCCTTGCTCAAGGGCATCTAGACAGCGCCCAGCACCATACAGGGACTTGAACCAGTGACCCTCCGATTCCGAAGCCAAGTCCCTATGGACTGAGCCTCCGCTGCCCCCAGGAGAGATGACAGCAGCTGTTTGCAATGTCTGTAAAATGATCATTTCAAGTAACAGTGGAAACAGCAGCAATATGCTGAAACATCTTTCGACGTAACATGGGCTGAAATTCCAGGAAAGTCATGTGTTTCACATTGTACGCACGAGTGCCACTGCTTCCCGACCGAGCAGCACGTCCATTACAGCTATGTTACACAAACATTAGCACCACGCAGGCATGCTGAGCAGATTTTTTCTCTGACCTAGAAAACCTAAATGAAAACAAATGCTGTACAAATCAGGGTTTACGCTAGACTTTTTTTTTGACAGCCAGTATAGCCGTTAATATTCCAGAATTCTGGCCATATAGAACAACTACCAGACATATGTTTCAAATAGCCATATAACAGCCTACGTTTAAACAGCAATAAAACACTTCAAATTGAATCACTTGAAAAGCTGAAATGAAGCCTGTCGAGCAGAGTGACTAATCAGAGGTTTTGCGGCAGAGGCAAAGGAGGAAAAGGATTCGGTGTGCGAAGCATCACCATAAATCACTAAGTCTGCTATACACTGTCGGGTGGAAGGGTTTCTGTTGAAGGTTTTCTGGGAGAACGTTATCTGTGATGCCGCCATCACTAAACTACACTGAGCACGCTAGGAGAAAAACTTTGACTGCCGTGGATGTGGTGTATGTTCTGAAGAGGCAGGGACACACTGTACGGCTTCAGTGGATAAATAGAGCCCGTTCGTAATTACTATCCCAAAATCTGGTCTAATATAAGTTTATATTTCAGTTGTCATGGCAACATATCTTGTAGATAACACGTAAATAGGCTATTTACTATGATACTACGAAATGTATTTATTTATGTGGCATATTTCCCACCGGCCATTTCCCTGTTGACATTTTCATCTGACAGAAAACTACGTGTGATACTGGCCAAAAGTCGGCACATACCGGCTGATGTAAACTCATATGATGACAGACTGTTTCCAGAGCCAGCTCAATTCGCCCATCAGCGCCCTATTTCACATTACACAGGGCAGGGAAATGAGCGAGGGAAGTGTCTTGTTGTCTTGACGCTGAAAGCCTGTATAGACCTACTTTTTTTTCCCACCCAGAAATTTTATCAGGAATCAGTAAGAGAATCGATTAAAAAAAATCAGGCTGATAAGCAGAATTGATAATGGCATTGGTATCTATGAAATCTTTCCATCTTGACCCTTTTGCTGTGTCGGGTGTATCCTGCCTGCTTTAATGATCCCTGAGAAGTGTCTAGGACTTGATTGGAGTCGACTTGTGGCAGACTGAATTGAGTGAACATAGTTGAGAAAGATGCACACCTGTGTATACAAGGTCCCAAATTTTATGTTTCTTTCTGTCTTAATAGGATCCCCATTAGCAGGACAAACACAACAAACAAGATGCCTCATCTAGTCGGTTTTAAATTAAGTATGGAAAAGACACAAAGTTGTAATCCATTTAGCAAACACAGAATTATAAATCAATCACAATTCCTCAGATTTTGTAACTGACATTTTTATCTTCACATAAATAACTGCTACTGCTTAATAAACCTAAATCCTTCTCTGACTGACCTTGAATTATGTATTTATTCACACATTTAATTCCAAAAAGCAGGGTATTAAAAAACATGTTTCATTGTCTTCCAAGGGGCATTTCTGCTTTAGTATACAAACAAAATTCACTTATTCTTTCTTAAATGTTCCAAGATACCGTTTTATCAATATTTTTAACCATCAATCCACCCATCCATTTTCGACTGCTTACCCAAAGGCAGGTCACGTGGGCAGCAGGCTGAGCAAAGTATTCCAGACGTCCCTCTTCCCACTATCACTTTCCAGCTCCTCCTGGGTGACCCAAAGGCCATCCCAGGCCAGACAAGATAAGTAATCCCTCC
>JAPZEB010000006.1:27589997-27605915 GCA_029783705.1 Chaetodon striatus
AAGAATGTTAAGAATATAGGCTTCAGTCGCTGTGTGTGTATTTGTGTGTGTGTGTGTGTGTGTGTGTGTGTGTGTGTAATTTCATGTCCATGTGACCATGCACTTAAAATAGAGAGTGTGAGGAGGCCAGGGGGACACAAGGGTGGGGCGGGGTCACAAGTTTTGTTTCCTTTTGTATCGTCTTAATGTTTGCAACGATCCAATGGGATGTGGATCTGGTGAATATTGCACGGTGTTTAGTCTACCAATCACCACGGTGACAAAGAGTCTAGGTTTGGGGGGGATGGAGGTGGTGGCAGGGGGTGGGGGTCAGAGTAGTTAGTGGTGTTGTGGGTCAGGGAGGACGGCACTGCAAAAATAAAAATACACCCAATAAGCTGCAACTGAGACAAGTTCTCCTCGAATCGTAACATTGGAAGTTTTGCCTTGTTACCTATAACTCCTCCGCCCACAGGAAGTGACAAAGTTCAAATTGAGAAGAAAACAAAATAAACTGTTTTCTTAAATAGAAATGACTGAGCGCAGTGTGTGGAGAGAGCACAGGCTGGGTAGCACATGAGTATTCCACGTGTACTTTACTGAAGAGATATCATAAGATTTCTGAATACAGAAGTTCATATTTTCAGCATCAGGCTACTTCATTTGTACCCATAGGTAGATTTGGTTTGCAGTAGATGGCACATCCATGTCGACACACATTTTACAAACAATAGAAATGATAGACAGGAATGATGAACATACTCAAGGCTCCAATAATCTCTAAACCATTGCTGTATAGCATCTGTTGCACTTTGTTTTACACCTTGTGACTATGAACAGCCGTCCAAAAGGAAGAAGCTAAAATTCACTGTGCAAAGGGTGGGAGTCGTCATTTTTTTACCTCTGTGAATGTTACAGAGCAGTATTTTTATGTGTGGGTCCCCATTTTGATAGCTGTCATGCACGTACGCAGGGAAGCACAAAGTACATCAAATAGCCAATGCTTTCACACTATTCCACTGATCCACAGGTGATGGTAACATGTCAAGAAACACCCTAAAGCCCCTTTATAACTGGACAAAAAACCCAGTAAAACCTACGAACATCTGGCTTTTTTATTTAATGGGAAAGGTTGCAATCAGCATTCAGTCACGGTTCAGATGACTCTGCAGGAGTCATGGGTATTTGTTTGCTTCAGTGCAGATCGGCTTCGATCTGCAATGATGGAAATACAACACCTGACACATGAATTTCAGCCTCTTTGCCAATGTGATGCAATGACACACCACCACAAAATACCATCCATCTCTGTTCAAGCAGCACTTGAACATCTTTCCAAATTTAGTCTGCACCAAGTTTAAGAGCGAGACGAAGAGATATGAAAAAGAAGTAACTGACGTAACATTTTCACTGGCCTCCATGCTGCCTTCTACCGCTTACTAACCTGTTTTATGGCCCATCCATGATATCAAAGATGACATACCAAAAAAAAAAAAAAAAGAACCAAACAGAAAACAGAAAGGCATGCTTGTCTGCTATCTCTGGTCTATTCGCAACAGAAAAGCAGTCTATTGCCTATTTGTAGCAGGTTTCCCTGTGCTTAAAAAAACCTGCATCCATGCACTGATTTTGGCGGGAAAAGGGTAAAATGCACCAAGAAAGGAAGACAAGAAGACAACTGCAAGCTAGTAAACATGGATGTTATGAACCATAAAATAAAAACAGCTTTGCAAATGTTGGGGATAAGAAAATGCATTCAGCATGTTTGTTAGATCTCAAGGATCTGCACAGTGCATCTAAATGGAAACAGAAACTTTGTCTACAAAAAGAATTCAATTCAAGAATTCAATCAAGCTGATGACTTTCAATCCATGGAACTTGAGGAAATCAAGAAACGTACAATAAAACTCTGACATTAATGTCATTGCCTCGAGACTTCTCCTGAACTTTATTGTTTGATTTGATAAAGTGACTTCTCCCGAAGACCAAAGGAGCTGATGATAACTCAGATTATCATTAGCAGATGCAAAAGCGTTTGTTTTCATGATCAACAAAAAACAGACAGGTCATGTGTCAAACGATTTTTGCTTTTAAATGTTGTACAGTGCAAGTTATAAATATTCTACACAACGTCACTCAGTTTAAAAAACTTAAATGGAGGGTTTAGAAATTTGGTAGTCTTGATTCTGAAACTGACACAGGACATCATCGCCAAAAGAATTACGTACTTATGACTTCCAAAACAAGGTCTCTGGTAGGTGTTGTAAAAAGCAAATGTGCAGTATAAACATAATATTGTCAAACACTGTTGTCAAACAAGGTTTTGTCAAATACTTTCAGGCTAATTAAGGAGGATTTTTATGGTAAAATCTGCCATTGAGATGTTAAAACAAGTTCAACAAAATCTGCCAGTAATAGAAGACAAGCAACAGAAGTACTTAAAAACTGGTTTGGAACAAATTTAGGAAACAAAAAGCATACTCTAAAATACAGGAAGAAATTTGAAGTGTATGTTGTTATAAAAAGTGTACAACAGTGGCTGTGACACACACATACACACACACACACACACGCTCACGCACACGTGTGCCTCCAGCACCCCCACAGCTGGTCTGGACAGTTTAAACTCATGCTAACTGTGAAAGGTAATTCCAACAGGCTGCAGTCTTACGGTAACACACATTCATTCTCAGTAGTCTGCAGACATTGGAGTCACTGTGGGATGTCACGTATCTATAGAATCTCTTAGGATGTTTAAAAGCTTGGATTTGCTTTGACAGATTTTTTTTTATTTGCATTATGTTTATGTGCATCGCATATTGTCGCAGAGAGAGCAAGGACAATGAGGGCGTCTGACAATTGATAATTTGTTAATCATTCACCGTACTATTAATAATGTAACTTTGACCTTCTCCAGAACTGATTATTGTTGGTTTGATAATATAAAACCTGAGCATTATACTTATTCAGGATGTATCTACAGTATTTTTCCCTCTTAATATTTGTTTGTTAAGCTTGCTGTAATACAGAATACAGATGCACTCCACTTTCAGTAGTATATTGACTTATTGTGTCAGAATATAAGGTTTTAGGCTGTTTTAGGTGTACAAGAAGAGTCCAATTTTAACATTTCCAAATCTGCAACAATCCCCGTGATTGTTTATGCCGTTTTAATGACTCTTTCCAAATAATAAAATGAGGAGATTTCAGATTTTTAGGCAAAACTATTGCTACTTCATTCATCTTTAAACCAATTGAAACATATGGGTCCTTAAAAATACAAATCAATATCGTGTGCAGCATTACTAATTAGACTTTTTTGTATGTCCATAGTATTTTTGGGCCAAACAAAAAGTAACTTTTTCTTCCTAAAGCTAAACAGTCTGTAAGATCGCTGTGCGACACAACAGAGAAACGACATCAACACAAGAGTTATAGATCTTATTCACCCTTTCAATGAACCTTGAGATGCACTTAGGGGCTGTTTCCAGCAGCCGTATATCAAGGCTAACAACAGTCTGGATCCTCTTCTCAGGAGCCTGGCATGAGTTTAACCCCCAGTACTGCCCCCTAGTGGTACAGGGGTACATGAAGGGCTATTTGAGTCCATCTAAATGCTGCATTAGCTGATTGATTTGTTAATCCATTGCTGTTTCTGGTACTATTACAACTGCTACAATATTTATCACAGTGACCTTTACGGATGCAATTATTTGTATTTAATTGATTCTTAAGTCCAGAAAATGCCAGAAAATGACAAAATATATCCATTACAAGCTCCCAGGGCCCGAGGTAATGTCTTTAAAGAGTCTTGTTTTGTCAGAAAAGCAGTCCAAAACACAAAGATATTACAATGAAATAGAACAAAGGCAATCCTCATATTTGAGAATCTGGAACTTTAAAATGTTTTGCATTTTACTTGATGCATGACTGAAACAATCATCTGACCAGCAGCATTGTTTGGGACTGATTTTTTTAATCAAGTAATTATTTGATTATGTCATACAAACCTATAACATCCAGCCCAGTGGAAATGCACATAGTCTCTGGAGGTCAGAGTAGACTGTGTCGCTGCTGTCCGGTGAGTTCGCCAGAGTGTTCAAGCCCTCTGCTATCTGAATGACAAGGATCAGCAATCAAAGAATTTGCTGACCCTTCCTCCCCCTCACTCACTTCTTCCATCCCTCTCTTTCTCATTTGTCTGGATGTGTCACAGACAAATATGTGCAGCTTCATATGCGCACAACCCCTGTCCACAGAAATGAAAACAAGTTTGAAAATGAAAATGTGTGTGTGTGAGACAGTCCATTAACAGTAAACCAAAGCTTCTAACCACCAGAAAATTCTTTCCATAGTTGATCCATTTGATTAGCATGCAAAACCATTTATGACAGTCTTTTCTTAAAGGGCAAAAGTATCACTTACAAACTGCATTTACTGCAAATATTTACATTCAAGGTCCTGTATTTTACATTTGGTGCATTAATATAGCAGCAAACCAATATTTGCTATGTAAAAATAGTGGAGTAATGGCATCCAAACCAGAGAATGACGTAACGCTTCCTCTATGTGTGTGTGTTGTAATCTGAGCTTCTCTGTTTGTTGTAGTGAGCCAGTCTGGCTGTGCATGCATGCTAGTACAAATGTGTATCTCTCTAGCTCATCACCACCACTTTGCACTATGCTAATACACCAGTTACCATTAGTATTGGGATGGCAGCATTGCAGAAGTGTAGCACCCATCCTCAGGTTCCCCCTGCATAACACTGTTAGCTCTATCAGCACCGTTGCCGTTGTTCAGCACAGTTTATGGAGTTTGTACTGTGCTCAGCCATCTCCATGTTGAGAATCCAGTGTGTCTTTAAGGAATACAGTGAAGGAGAAAAAAAAACTGAAAAAAGTTATTAAAAAAAAAAAAAACGTATATAAAAAAAATAGTGGTGGTGTCATTGTGTATTCTGCACTGTGTCAGATAGCAACCTTCAATGCACACTCTAAAATGTTCACTGACAATGTTTTTAATTGGTTATTCCTTAAAATGTTTCTAATATCAATATCACCACCTGTGTGGTAATTTGGTGTCTGATGTGTCCTTTACTCAAAGATCTGTTACACAACCATCCTTCCTCATTTCATCATGGGCATATAAAGTGATTTAAACACCAAAGACTGTCATTTGCATCCCATCTCCTAACATGACTCATGGCTGGTCTCTTTTTTCTACAAAGGTGATCTTTCTCTAACCTTAATTACGCAGGTTTAGTAGTCTAAACTTACCCAAAACGTAAGCATCATTATGGTCGTAGGACTTGTTTGGGAGGTATTTACAACATATTTTGTGTATTGTTGATTTCAGTATTTCCTTTTCACATCATTCATCATGCATTAATTGTGAATAACTTAAACTACATAACATCATGTATTGTATGATTGCAAAAAAAACCCCTTTCTTTTCAGTTTATCTGCAACAACTACCCACAGAGGATTTTTAGATGAATATGCCGTTGACGTCTGTGCCAGGCAACTCACCTATGTTTAAGGTTAGGCAACTAAAACAAGTTGGTTAAGGTCAGGGAAAGATGGGGGTCATAGTTAAATGATCATGCCAGTAGTTAGTTGGAGAGGGGATCATAGCAATTGCAAAGAAGCACCTAAATCCTTATGTCTCATGATCAGCACAGCAGTTCCTGCATTAGCACTGAATGTTGCTAAATGACTGATGAGCATGGATTGTGCTAATCCTTGGTCTGTAAACAAGAAAGATGTCATAAATGTCATAAATCCACAATAATTAGGACTTTTATCTGCAACGAGATGTCACTGTTTGCAGTATTTTAAATCTTATTTTTCAATGTGTTCTACTGCAGAGGTAAGAAAGGGTGTTGGTTGTTTTTGTAATTTGAGTAAACTGACCCTTTAAGTGCTTTTCTGCTGTTTCAGTATGTCAATGTAGATGACAAACTTTTAGACCAGGGTGGGACAATGCTAGTTTGGATGCCAAATTGTGAAGATGTAAAAGATGCGGTTGCTTGCGTGGATGTCAGCTCCCCCCACAGGAATTTTTAAAACACTCTAGGACACAAAAAGTCTCCACTGAAACCAGAGTTGAAATCATTTGGGGGTTAACAGCTCTTTAAGACATAGTGACTCACCAAATGTACCACTCGCACACACATGCACTCACAACCTTCAGATTTTAATGGACACTGAAACACTAAGATCATGGAGGGATCAGATAATTCTTGCCCTGCATGCCCTTTTGCCCCTGTCCTCTGCCTCCCCTACACACACTCACTCACACACGATGCAGCATCACCAACTTCTACCTATCCGTCTCTCGCTATCAGCTGCTCCCTGCTGCCGTTGTTTTGAGAGGTCAGAGCTGTTTGTTTGCTCGGAGGCCTGTCGTCTGATAGAGTGTGTCGGACTACGCCTGCCCCTCCCGCCTCATCTTAACCTGAGCTGTTATCAGCCGACTCCCCAGCAACTCCAACCTTGTCTTTTAAAAGGAACACTTCCCCTGGAAATTATGGACAGATAGACGGTGTCTCTATCTGTCATGGTGGAAACCTCAGGACTGACAGGATGACACATTCAGGCACTCCAGGTTCAAATCCATCCCATGACCTCTTATTTACATCTCAGGATTCACTTATTAAGTATAATTAAGGCTCATCCTATACAGTTCTTACCAATTCTATCTAATAAATACATGGATATTTATTTTTCAGTGGAGCAGACTGAAGAGTTTTATGATCATTTCACATACCACAGTTGTTGTGTTTCCTGCTGCAAGTGGACAGTGTAGTTTATAGAAAACAAAGTCATCTTGTGATGACAACACATCTGAAATTTTTTCCTGAAATGTCCAGTGTGTAGGATTTTAATGGAATATAATAATAAGATTTTTTTCTTTGGTGTATAAACACCTGAAAATAAGAATAGTTACGTTTCTGTTTCCTTAAAATGAGCTATTTGTATCTACAAAGAGGTCGGGTCCTCATCCACAGAGTCCGCTATGTTGCACCGCCATGTTCCTACAGTAACCCACAACAGACAAACTCAATGCTAGCTCTAGATCAGTGGTTTTCAACTGGTTCAGCCACAGGGTCTAGATTTCTCCTTAGTTATTAGTTTGAGATTCACAGAGTTTAATACATTCAGCGCTAGTTTGCTGTCTCTGAAAAGAAAAAATAAATCACTAGTTCTGTTTGTACTGGAGATGAAGAGACCTCTGCAGATAATTCGGCTGCCAGTAAAAACCTGATCACTTGGATCCTTAGTTATTGGTGAAAAAAGGTAAGCACACATTAGCAGGTACTGGGCTAGTGGCCAGTGCACGCTAATGTGTAACGTGAAACTGCTTTATTCAGTGTTTTTACATATGTTAATCACCTGGTCTGCTTGTTTTGGAGGAGGAGACCTCTGTTGATAATTTGGTTCACGTTAAAAAAAACCTTTGGAACCATAAGCTGATAATGATAATAAATCGATGCTGATAAAGAACACTGAGGGAATCCTAGCTGGGACTTCATGCTTGGCACACAGGAGAAGTTTCAGCTGATTGCAATCTGTCATCCTCACTGCTAGATGCAACTACATTCTACACACTGCTCCTTTTAAGAAAACTAAGACACAAATTGAGAGAAAACACAAGTGCTATGCAGACTATGCCTCTGAATTCCTCCGCTGTGAGTAAACAAGATATGAGCAAGGCTGCACAGTAGTAGGATTCTTGTGATATCGCAAGGTCAGGCGAGAATTGCGGGATCACAAGATCATGCGAAAATTCAGTTTATCAGGCTTTAAGTAATGTGTTTGTTTCCACATCCCCAGTGGTTTGGCCCAATCACTTCCTGTGAGGAGCTACTGGCAGCTATTTACATGGTCTATGTGTGTGATAAAGGAAAATAAACTGTTGAAAATAGAAATGGCAGTTCCTAGAGGTTAGATGCTGCAATAGCATTGGTTATATCAGAGCTGGAGAGTATTTTTTTATCGAAGGCAGGACAAAGAGTGGCAAAGAAAGCTTTTCTGATGGAGATGTTTTCATTCTTCTCCCAACTGGCCCGTGATAGACAGATGGTTCATCCAATCACCTGCCAAGTATTTTTAAGTGTTTTTTTCCAAACAGTTATAAATGACAGCTCCTCAGATGGTTCTGTGTAACATACCATCTACAATACTATACCAAGTTTTAAAACACTAAAAAAAAAACTTTTTTCAGTTGTGCTCATTTATTCACTATATCCAAACAATAAAAAATGACACTAATCCCATTTGGGCTTTCAGAAACCTCCCTCACCTTAGCAAAGAGTCATCTGGCTGGAAGTATAGCTGTCTGTGTGACCACAAGAAAAAGAAAAAAACTGTGATAAAATTACTCCCCCAACACTGGATCAAACCCAGCGGGGAGGGGAGTGCCAACCACCTGATTAAGCAACATGGAGGAAATGAGGGAAGCAAAGGGGTCCATTTTCTTGAGGGGTGGGAAGGAAAAACTCAGAAAAAAGAATGGGAGGGGATGTACGAGGGGGGTTGTAGGTGGGATAAGCTGTGTACATATGTGTGTGTGGGTGGGAGGGGGGTGTTGGAGGGTGTGCGGGGTTAAAGTCACAGATTTTAAATCAGTTCTTTGGCCTTTAACGGGCGCAACAGAAGCCCAGTATGAGAGAGCAGAACAAAGAGGGCAGCAGTGGCCTCGACCAATTAACATTCCTGCAGCCTTTATGAGCCGCCTGGACCCGCCCCTTCACTCACACCTCGTAAAAGTCACAAACATCAATTCTTGCAAACCATAACTGTCATTATAATCCCATTAAAAACAACCCACTGAGCAATTTACAGTGAACACCAGGGCCAAGTGTGCCAGCAGAGGGGAGGGATCGTCTCCCCTGGAACGTAAACTGGACTAAACTAATGGGAAAGTTTATTGGGAGTAATTTGACAAAATATGACATGATAGTGACTCCAAAAGTTCATTGTGCAAAGGTTAAATCTCTTCTTCTCCAACTTAAAATATAATGTGTCTTGGCAAAAATCTAGCTAACCAAAAACAACATATGTTGTTGTTTTTTTAAAGCGATGTTGATAATTTTTGGCCACCAGAGGGCAGAAAAACACCAAAACAAGCTGATGAATACCTTGCCACCACTTCAAAAGTTGTTAACCCTCCTTTTTGGTCTCCACCAAGTCCTGAAATGTCTGGCTTTTTACCTGCCAAATGCTCCACTTCCAGGTAGTAGTTACCTTTGTCTGTTTTTTGCTGGAAGCAGATGTTTGTGGAAGTAGGTGGCTGAAACTCTTATGCTGATTTTACAATCAAAACAATGTGCTAAAAGTTTAGACTTGTTATGAAATTCTGTGATTTCAGTATACATGCAACCAACTAAGTCAAAATTTTGGCTTAGCTGCATAAAGGTAAATGGACATTTTCACGTATTGTTCACTTATTAAGAAAAAAAACTCTGACATAGCATTACTTTTTTAAAATTTCATCAGGCATTAGATCTAGTTTCTTTTTATTGTTTTTCCTAGGTGGAGGTGAGGTGAGCTGATTCTGAGAGATCCTTTAATGACCACCATACAGAGGGGGGACAAAATAACAGGAACAACTTAAAACACTGTCACTCAGATTTAACAGCTCTGCAACAGTTAATTTGTCTTTGCATACTTAAAGTCATATCCTATTCATTTCCGTCATCAGATTTGTTTGAGACATGATTCAACTCATTCCTCAACACTTCTTGTGATTTACAAGGTGTGGACGAAATAACAGAAACACAGCATCAAAATGACATAAATGCTGAAGTAACTAAATTGGCAGTGCTTTATATTACCTATCCATAATTTCTAAATAATTTCTAAGGAAGTAAGTAATTAGTACTTAAGAACTATGTCATTTGATACCAACTCTAGAAAACAACAGGAATTTCCAAGAAGTATAAATCACTATTGCTGGAAATTTGACTTCTGATTTATGTTGCTTGCATGTAGACAAATTATTTTTTTCTGCACAACTCTAGGTTACAATAGTAATTAATTGGAAAGAATTAATTGGAAATGTAAAATTGAATGTTTTTATTTTGCCTACAAGTGGTATGTCTTTGTGTCACCACTAAATCATAATACAAAGGACGTTGCTGAGTGCCACTTAGCAGTGTGTGTCAGCTTTAATAGAGGGTCCTCATTTTGTGTGGTTTCAAAGCAGCATCAGGCAACTTAAGGAGGCAGGAAGAAGACAGATACTCACTGTGTGGGATATTGGAGCATCAGTCTTAAACACTAAAATATTCTGTGATGTGGAGTATAGAAAAGGTTCATTTATTGCTAGGTATTTTTTGTTATTTTGTTTTTGAGATAAAGCATGACATCAGCAGGCTGATCCACTGTGACCCGACATGGCCTCAACCTCCATAAAACTTATCAGCTCACTGTGAAGTGTGTGGCTCCCTCTAGCCGATGTATTGGGTTCTACATTAGTATTTAAAGAGGACTAAAGTCAATTTATGTATATGCTTTTGTGCAGTTTGCTCTTTGTGTGTTATTCATTTGTTAATTGATCTATGAATTGATGTATTTTTACCTTCTTACAATGTGCTTCATCAAAAAGCAACATCATCCTATATTCATTTAATTGATTTTATTGATAATACATCGATAATTTATTACACTTTTTATACACAAAGCAGACATGAATTAAAAACAATATTTAAAAAAAGTAAATGTGCACATATATTACAATTTAAAATACAGAGCTATCAATTGTTGTATCTGTGAAATATCCATTTGATAAATTGTAATATTGCCAGATGTTATTTTCATTAGTAGTAGTAGTAGTAATAGTAGTAGTAGTAGTAGTAAAAATAACAATAATAACAATAATAATAATAATAATGATGAAGCAGGTTGCTTGATAAAAACCCATGTTGTGTGTGAATACAGAACCAAAAGCTAAACAAAGTACAAGAAAATTACATTTAAACATTTAAACAGAAGAATCCTGAAGTCACAATTTAAGAAATGCTCATGAAGAGCAGCCTGTACATCAGTGGAAAGTTACTGCTGCATGTAACCAGCAGTAATTTGTACTTTTCAGTCGATGAGCACTTAAGTTGTGTTTTTTTTAATCGCCTGTTTCTTTCAAAGGGCTTCAGTTGACAGCTTAGTCCCGACATTGTGGTAGAAACCGAGGCAGGTTGTTTTGTATGTGACAGCCCTGATGGTAGTGATGAGTTAGGCCATAGGGGTCATGTGTTCTTGGCACTGACTAGAACGACTTGGATGTTTCTTCTCCTCATCTCTCTGGCCATCTGACACCAAGTGCAGGGTCTACAAAAGGTTGCCAATACACAGTCCCGACACATGGTATCCTGCAAGCAAAATATAGTGAGGTGTGAGACACAAACACTGTCCTCATAGGACACATTAGTCCAACCATGATCCATGATAACAAAGGCAACCATAGCTTTTTAGATCCAAGCTATGATCTTTCCCCAACTCTAACCAATTAGAAACATCATCCCACAAGCTCAAACTCTTTATAATCATTATTTCTGCCCATAGAAAATTGTCTCCATAAAAAACGTTTTGTTAATATAGGAAGAAGATTACAGATTAGGATTTTAAGGCAACCAGGGCATAACCTTCTCTATCAGTTGACACTGACAGCAACAACAAGCAAGTTTTGGCCTTACTTTGATGCCGTAGCGCTGCCGCATGGAGACTCTCATGGCCATGGTGATAGGAGGGATGCAGCCGAAGATGTCCAGCAGGGGGAGACAGAGACACTGACCATACTTTTTGGTAGTTATACAGGCAAAGCAGGGACAGCACCAGAAAGCGAAACAACCTTAACCAGGAAAAAATAAAATTCACAGAAGAGAAACTGATTAACACACTGACACTGCCAAAAGACACACCTACCAACACTCTGAAACAAAGAAATCCTCAGTTAGACGAATATGATATGAGGAAGTAAATGAATTACCATTTCTTCCTCTTTCTTAGTTGTAAGTTTGATATACAACTATTTATCTGAAATCACATTTGTTGGTAGAATTTTGACACATTTTCATGTAACATTAATTTGACTCTTTATGTCATATTTTAAAGTTGTGTTGGGGTTGTAATCAACAAATAAGATTTTTTTGTGAGTTATAGATTAAATCAATAAGGAAACAGGAAACAACTAAATGGCTTTGCAGAGTAAAGCCCCTGTAGCTGGTAATGACAAAATATGTGTTTTAAATGGATTAGAAAACTACAGAGAATCAAGGAACAATGACTTTCCCTGTAAGTGAGCAAACAATGTCCTTTTGTCACAGAGGCAAAACATGACCATTATTGCACAAGAGGTAAAAAAAAAAAAAAAAACTCTGAGTTGATTAAAGTAACTTATAACTTCTGTCCTAAAAACATGACCAACATAATTTTATAAACATATTTAGAAGTTTATTACTTAGAGATTGTATTGGTGTGAATATGAATCAGTCACTGAGGCACAGACACTTACACTCAGGGACATCTTGACAGCAGTCACATATCCTAGATCCCCACTCATCAGATTCTCGAGCCTCCATCGCAGGCTGAGGCTGCCTGATGACCATCTTGGAAGACATGATGGCTTCTAGAGGAGAAATCAAAATCTCAGTTCACATTACACGTGTTAATTATTTTCAAGCGTCTAAGATACAAGCATAAACAAAGTGCCAACGACGAATCCCTGGGAGCTACGACACTGAGACACATATTGTTCTTTGTAGTTTAAGTGACAAAACTTTGCAGTGTAAAACAGTTTTACAGTTTTAAAGATATTTTTCAGTAAGATGTGGTTTTACAAGAAGAGGGGAGGATACTCCTTCTGTGGTGCTCTCATGACACTTGTTTGAAATGCATCAGTTTAAGAAGTAAAATGTTAAACTGAGGACATAATTTTGAGATTTTTGTGTGTTTTTTGGCATGAGGATATACCAGTTCATAGGTACACCTGTCCTGCATTTGGTCAGGTGACTGTGACTCAAGAGATACAACAGGTCCTCCACTAATTACAGCGTTGGTGGTCCACATGTCAAAAGTTTTCTTGAGTAAGACACTGAACCCAAATTGCTCCTGATGATAGCACTGAGAATACCTATCCAATCCATGATAGTTTCCTGAATCAAACAGAGTCATTTTTGTTCCCAAAACCAAACTAAGCCTTAAACAAACCATTGTCGGATCAGAAAACACTTTTACTTTTGGTTTTGGAAGGCAGTTATTAATTATGTCGTCCTGTTGATAGATCAGAAAACACTTGTAAGTGTTGATCTGAAGGGTAACTACAAACAGTGGGCTTTTGAGAGCTTGCATTACTTGACTGTGATTTCCAGCAAGTCTTTCAAACCACAACAAGCTAAACGTGTATGTCAAGCCAACCCTCTTGATTTTCTGAGGCCATTTGAAAAAGAAAAACACGGCAGCATACACTTAACTTGCAGTTAACTGTTATTTGTACATTAAACAGAAGCCAAAGACACAATAAAAACAATGCTCCAGATCAAAAGTCTTCCCTTTTTTGATTCACAGATTTTTGCAGGCATTCTGCAAGTACTGTCACTGTGAAATCAGCGAGAGCTGGAGGGCTCACTGACTGACTTTAAAACCGCACACATTCCCTGAGTCTTCAGTTCAACATTTCTGAACATTTATGAAGAGCAACTCCAACTTCAGGCCCTAAAATTCTGTCATTTAATTTGTCAAGTTCATTTGTTGTCAGATTAATGGACAACATGGATGGATTTAATGGATTTACAAAAAAAAAGCATAAAATGATTACATGAGAGAAAAACTTGATAACGCAATTATTATAGACAGATTAAGAATAATAAAAGCAAATTTCTGTATCAAAATTGAGGTCTGCTCCTAAAGAACGCAGATAACATCTCACCTGTGTATTTGTGCGATAAAAGAGCTCTGAGTCGGACGTGTATTCACAGCAGATTTCTTCACTGAGAAGCTATCATTTCTCCGTCTGTTCAGAAATACCTGCAGACAACAGAACACCTGAGAGAACAAACCAGACAAACCAGTCTGTCCTGCGCTCCTTGAACATCACTTTGCTATTATTTATTGTATCCAGGAGAGGATCAAAATGAGAGGGTGAGGCCATTACTCTATGCCAAACTCAGGTCACTATATGGTTCAGGTGAAACACAAACTTTTGGATGCAAACTTCTTTTTTCTTAATTTAAATGGATATCAAAAGGCCAACATGCATTTAGATCAATGTGAAGATGATTTACTGTTAAAAAGATTTGCCTTAGTGTGGTCAACATTATCAGCAAATGTCATGCGGCAGTTTTTACGGTAAACCTTGAAAAAATGTGTGTATTATTGCAGCGTTCAGCCTTTATTGCGAAATGTCCAAAAACAGGGACAAATAATGAAACAGACTTAAACACAGCATCCAAGTGTAAGAGCTCAACTGTCTCAAGGCTTCATTTGAACCTGGTGTTACCACATGATCTGCATCTGGGTACATTATCGTTTGAACGAGATCCTATTTATGGATCTTTGTATTTACACCTGTGTCCATGACGCATGACGTGTTTAGATCTCAATATGCAAAACAGTTAGGCCAATTAGGCCAGATGTGTTCGAGATGATCCTGTTATATCATGATTACAGTGTGCTTGCATTCTCACCTGGTGTCCAGATGGAATATCCAGATACATATCACATGTTAATGCCAGGTGTAAAAACAGGGTAAAAGCAGTCACTACTTTTTATGTAGTGACCATTCTCTCTTCCTAAATGACTGATTGTACAAAATGGCAGCTCTAGAATACACCTCTTTTTTCTTTGGTTCTGACGCACTGATGTGGATATTATACGGGATTCTTTTTATGAGATATAAGAAGATTTTTCTCCTTTTTATCCCTGACATTAAATCCCAAGCTCTGAGAAACAAGATACAAGCTGTTAAAATGGCACAAACTCTGAACACTCTGGAAGGAGTATGTATCCCATCAGCCCCGGAGATGTACCAGGATCCCTCAGGAAGACCTGGGGAAAGTGGCTGAGGACAAGAATGTCCATCTCATGGAGAGGACTGCACCAGTTGTATCTAACTAAAATGGAAGAGTCTCTATCTGTATGTATGTCTGTCCTTCGATTTTCGCAACAGCTGTTCATCTGATCAACTTTGGGGAGGACACAAGAAAGAGCAATGTTGAGAGCATGGCAGTGCATTGTAGTGTTTTAAGAGGTGACCCCCATAACTGTTTCATCACCATATGGCATGCTGAATTTCAGTGGCTTTGGAGTGAGACCAGGTTGGTATACTCTAGCATTGCTAGAGGAGGCAAATGCTTCACGGCAGTCTTGTTGCTCAGGACCCAGGGAACAGTGTCGAGTTGTTGGGATCATCAGTTCTTGAGAAAGCTGCCGGCAGTGAGACTGAAGGCCAAGCAAACCACAAAAGGTTTCTTGAGAAAAGCATGGCTGAACAATGGATGATGGGATTTTTCTAGTGGTATAAAGTCTGTTAAACTTGGAGCTTCTTGGTAAATATTCATTCAGGAAACACTGGATTGGGAGTTAGCCCCGACATTTCTCTTTTATTATGTACAGTAAGTAATATTAGCTGGGATAAAACCTTTGAAATTCAGGCCCCACAACCAACAAGTTATCCTGCTTGGTCACAAAGTATTGAAATATAGAGGTGATTCAACAGGTGTTTTGGGGATCAAAAGGCCATCTGTTTTTCCTCCTTTAGAAAATCTGGGCAGGAGTCGTGAATAAATGAACCTCTCCCATCTCCCAATGAGGCACAACAGCAACTGCAAGCCACAAACCACAGAAAAGGCTATGAATAAAGGAGAACAAAACCCTCGAAGATACTGGTTCCAGTCAAGTGAACAAAGCAATATAAAGATTTTAAAAAACATGGCATTGAAG
>JAPZEB010000006.1:27624388-27635637 GCA_029783705.1 Chaetodon striatus
ATCACAGACATGATATAAACATCAAGCAAATTATTTAAATGTGTGCCTCTTCTGGATTGTCTAAATGTTATCAGACTGAATGGATCAAATCACAGAGGTTGTGACGTTCAAAAAAATTTCCAGTGATTCACACACGTCTCTTTGGCCACATAGGCCAATGGGAAAAAGTGTTTTTGGGCTGCAGGGCATCACATGACGATGTCATCCCACTGTTTAGCCACTACGAAAATTAGCTTCAAAGCCTGGCACATGTCCTGGGGGCCTGACTAGGACTCACAAACTGCTTTTACTGTTGCTATACACTACTTATATTTAGATTTTTCTACTATTTGCACTTTATGTTTGTACTATGTTTTGTGTCGTCCAACTTTTGGAAGTGCAATACAAAATCACTGCAGTAGCATACTTCTTAGGGTGTAAATGGATGAATCAAATCAAACCTGAGCAGCCTGACAGTAAAAGATCTGGGTTCTGCAAAGTTCTCTATAATTTGAGAAAGAAAATTCTGTGGTGACATGAAACAGAGTGAAACTGTTCAATCCTGGGGGCTCAGCGTGAGTTTACTGACAGTTTCACCCTAGCAACATACCTGCCAGCCAGGGGCAAGTCCAGGCATGACCTGAGACATGGGCGCACGCACACACACACACACACACACACACACACACACACACATAGAGTAATGTGTAGCTGTGGAGACGGTTGTGTTTCTCTAGCAGTGGTCACTTGCAAACAGAGCGGTGGGAACTGTAGCGACAGCAGGTAGGATCACCGCACTCATCCATCCACATATACACACTTTTTATATAGGAAACAATAGTTCACTTTGGACACTGCTGTTGTTTATGCGAGTGCATTTCTTAATTTTTTAAAGACTGCAATTTTTTTGTATCCAATGATATGAAGGGGAACAGATCTTCCAGCCTGTGGTCACACAGTGTGTGACATGATCAAGAAGTCAGCAGAAGAGTCCGTGCAGAGCCAATCAGCCACAAAAGTCAAGTGAGGGTTGGATGTTCAATCAGTCATGAGCAACCTATCAGAGTGCTGCTTCCTTGCCTTTCACCCAAATGTGATCCAGCTTCACGAAGATGTAATTCATATTAAGTGAATAAACATCTGAAAATTGCTGACTGGAGCGTGACGTCATCGGTAAAGTCATTTAATTGTTCCCTAACATCTAATTTATATTTGCTCATCAGTCCTTGCTGGTTGTTAAGTTGTTAAAATGCCTGGTCTACTATTTCCAAGTGCATGAGAGCATGAAAGTGACAGCAGGGCTTCCAAAAAGAGAACATTTGGACTCTGTATTTCCCCTCTCACTTGACATATTCTTCTGTAATGAGTTGACACTGTCTTAAACTTGTAGGAAAATGAATGAGGTTTGGTAAGTTACTTATAAGGCAGTGGCGGACCCTGACTGTCTGAGGGACAGGGGCAGAAACATTAAAAGGGCACCAGCAGAAAGTTTTCTAGCATATAGGGCAGCCTACATTGCACTGCACTGTGTTTTCCCAATTTTAAGGGCACGCTAGAGGGCACTTCATCAGAGTTTCTCCTCTGGAAGGGCATTTTATCAGGTTTTATCTACCATCAGGGTATCCCAGAGGCGAAGTTACTTTTTCCCGGAAAGTGATGGTATGACCAGCTCTTCTCTGCCCCGGATTCATTTACCCAACCAGTCTCACTCCTCTTGCCTCAACCTAACTAATTCAACCAACGAAGGCAAAGAGAACTAGCCAGTTATAGGGAGAGTAGGGTGGGAAACAAGTAAACAAATTTACCAAGGGGGCACGGTCTATTCCCATTGGTTTCCCATTGGTTTCCAGTCTTTGTCCTAAGCTAACCAGCTAAAGCGTTAGTCTTCTCATCCAAGTCTTACCAGAAAGCAAATATGATTATTTCCAAAAATGTCAAGCATTTCAGGACAACTTGTCATGAGCAGTTGTATTTTTATATTTTACGCAACTTTTCTCTTCGCTCCAGAAGGAAGATGGTCAGCTGGATCTAACTCATCTGACCACACACTCCAGACCGTCTCAGCGTAATTGAGAAAATCCATCACACAAAAGCAAACCTGGTAATGTTTCAGTGTGTGTCTATGTCGGGGTCGCGTCACACATCATCCTGCAGCATTTACTGATTATTATTGGATATTGGATAGGATTCCTGCTGCTAAATATGATTGGGGTTGCTGTGTAGGCAGTGTTGTTAGCTGATTGTTCTTACACACCAATCACTAACTACACTACCAGTACAACCACCACCACACACACACACACACACACACACATACAACTGCTCAGCCATGTTAGCTTCCAGTACTGTACTTACACATTTAGATGCACTTAGAAAAGAGATGCTACGAAATATAAAGTATGGACCGGCTTCTCTTTCATGTAAGTCTAACAAGTTCTCCAGTGATGACGTTTTTCTGTAGGTCATACAGAAGTTAGCGTCGCCCTGGTTCCCTTGTCCAAAAGCCGATGAGATTTTGCCATCAGATTTTAGATTGTTGCGGAAAATAGCCTCTGTGGAAAACATACATGGGTGATAATTTCCCTTTTTAGGACTCATTCCTGGGGCACTATTAGGACAATGCCTTTATGGCTGAAGGAAACAAGTTGCAATACCACAGTTGACCACTGGCACATATTTAGATAGTGAAGCCCTAACAGGACTGTATTATAGTCATAGTTACCATTAGTCATTATATTTTCTGTCGTTTCTCCTTATGGCTACTATATTTTGCATTCATCTTGTCCCATCTCACTGTCCTGTCTTGCCCAATAAAAAATTATCTAGAAATTATAACACTAACTGTATTGTTTGGGGATGAGGACATGCATGGTCGCTAATTCAGCCAAATATTTGTGTAACCAGAGCCTGATGTCGTATTAAAGATGAACCAAAACATGAAATAAAAGAGGAAACACCTTAGGACAACCAGCAGAGCTGACAGACGCTTTTATTTCTTTTCAATGACAGTTCAATGTTTATTCACACATACTTTTAGTTTAAAAACACATTTAGAAGAGAGAACTGCTTAAAATACTTGATATTTCAAAGTTTAAAAACATGCTTAAACAGCATTACTTTAAATCATTAACACTTTAAACCATATGCGATTAATAATAATTATCCCTTAAAGATATGTAAACTTTGCTGAAACTTTTTTCCCACCCAATAGCAGGGTCTACGGCTGCTGTCCCAACCAGTAACCAGATTCTGGTTCTGGGCTGAAGGCTCGGTTGCTCTAGGATCGAGACTTGCTGACCCAGTGGTACTTGTCGACACGAGGCCCAGTGAAGGTGAATGTGGCTCGATAGGACTTGAAGCCTTTCTGGCTGGAGAACTGGGAGGTTGGACCTCCAGCTGGGGGAGGATGAGGTGGGAATGCATCCCCAGCAAAGGCCTTCCGCTTCTCCCGTAGCCAGGTCTGAGGGGCGCCTGGGGAAAACTCACTGAACTGAGGACGAGAGGAGCAAAGGGTTAGAGGGCAACAATTTTTTTGACTGCTCCTAAGAAAAAGCAGAAAATGTCAAAATTCCAGCAAAGGTTCATTCAAAAGAATTAAAATGTTATGTAGTCAAAAGATGAGACTGTGTCCTTTTCTTTAACATTCATTAGAAGATGAAGCGATTGCTTTACTGGGAATCTATCCTAATTCTCACCTATGGTAATGAGTTTAAAGAAATCTAAAATAAGAAGTCCCAGCTATGTGATCTATTGCCAGACAACATCAGTGGGTTATCTGAGAATCTCCAGGCTACATCTAACATATTTAGATTTATTTTTTTTTACCAGTGTTTACAATTTCTGTGCATAATAACTACAGTATAGTTAAGATTACGAACAGATCACAACAACATTATGCCAATTTTATACCAAAGCACTTCAAGTAATTTTACTGTCAATTTTCTAATGATGAAATAAAATCATTTTTACCTCAGCTGGTACAAGCTCCCGTGACCTGGGTCATTTGATGCAGGTGGTCATAAAATTCAGTCTGAGCTGTCATTTTCTAATCTTGATGTTCCGACAAAAATCAAACGTGATTATCTTTTGTGAGGTTTTAATCTTGGCTTGTGCAATTACTGAAGTCTAATGGCGTGAACACTGTCAACAACCAACCCTTTCCAGCATCCAACAGGAAGGAGCAAACAGGGAGACCGTAAACGTCGAGGGGACATCAGGGAGGCACAAAAACAGGAGAAACGAGTGTCTGATACACCAACCAGCACTGATTTTGGTGAGAATCTTCATTTTTGAAAAGGTACACTCACGGTGTACGGTCTCTCACAGTCTCCTCCCACTAAAGCAGCACGGCAAAGCAACAAAGGCTAGTGGTGGGAAGTTTGTACGCAAAATTTTTAAAGGATAATATTGATGCTGACTTGACAATACTCTCGACATATGACCGCTTTTATCTTGTGTTTCTAGAGTTAATAGTTTTTGTGGACACATAAGGATTTGATAATATATCATAATTCTTAAAGGGAGTCTGGTGTAATGTTTTCCACCAGGAGCAGGATGGGAAATAATCTCAAAAGTAATCCAATTGTAGTCTGGCCAATTGTGACCATGCACAATCCCTGCAAGTGTGATGAAAAACTTACACTTAAGTATTAAGTCTTAAAGTCTTTTCAAAGTCCTTTAATGTTAGCTCAGTGTGATGTAATGTAAGCTCAGGAATCATCCTTTGTGTATTAAACCTACCCGGTAGACGCTGTTGGGGTTGCTGACAGTTGGGATGGATTTTGGCTCAGGGTTGGGGGGCGGGATTGGAGCCGGGCAGAGAGTTGACAGGTTGCTGCTACTCATGCTGTTGTTGCTCATGCTGTTGTCTCCGCACCCCTCCTCCTCGTTGTCATCGTCTGAAAAGCTTCCTAATCGGACGTCATGGCTTGCCCGCTCCACAGCGTCGTGGATGCGGCGGGAAAATTCCCCATCGCCACGCCGACAGCTGTCCACCACTGAGACGCAGAATGGAGTGCTGTGTTCGCCATACCTAGAGAGGAACAAACAAAAATAGAAACTAAAGCCATGCTTTGCATTGGTGATAAAAAGCTGGTTTTCATACCATCAGCTTGCCATTGTCCATTTGCATTGTGGCCTTATATGGTCCCGTCATAATTTAAAAAAGGATAGTTTCATTTTTGGGATGTACACTTTTTTTTCCTCGCAAATAGTCAGATGTTCCTAATGTTAGATGTCTCTGACTCTAATCTTCCCTCAACATGAAACTAGAATTAGCAGATGATTAGCTTAGCATAAAGACTGGAGGCAGAGGTACACAACTAGCCTGGCTTTCTCCAAAGTTTTAGAAAATCCACCTATAAACACCTCTAACGCTCACCAATTTCACGTGTAGCATCTCACTTGTTCAGTGTAAATACAAGACGTGGTTTTACGTGGCGTTATGAGCTGGAACCATTCATAGCCAAGCACCTCATTTTTTTGGTCACTGGGGTCTCTGGGCAAGTCATGGTGACTCTTTAAGAGCTGCAGTTTTTGGTACACACTCATCATGATTAGCAGCCCCTCTATGGGTCTGATCTTGTATCAAGTGTGATCATGGCTCTGCCAAGTTAAGCGACCTGACCTGCAGGACACCTCTCCAGGGTCGACCCACACCGTCAGCTCCTGTGGAAGGCCCAAATCCTCATACCGCACCGCACTCCGCTCACAGGCCTGCTGCAGCACCGGATCCTGCAGCCGCACACGGTTCATACGGAGACACCTGAAACACAGCAGTGACAATCAGCACAAAATAAAACTCTGCTTCAGCAGTATTAGATGTGAGAATGTCTTTCACTTCCACAAATCTTGTTGAAAGGGAAAGTTTCATTTAATTCAATGTTCTTTTTTCCCCCACTAAGACTACAAAAAAAAAAAAAAAAAAAAAAAATCTCTTGGGCCTACCTCTGATGCTTTCCTTTGTTTCAAGATTTATTTTAAGATTTTAATTATTTCTTTTTAAAGCCATTCATGGCCTGGCCCCAGAGTATACATATATATCTGAGCTGCTGTTCCCATACCAACCAACGCGCAACCTGAGATCCTCGGGCAGGAACCTGCTGATGTTGCTTGCTATTTCAGTGTCTTCTCTTTCAATGTAATGTGGAAACAACATGGATGCTACAAAGATGATTTGTTGTATCGATTTTTAATTGAAGCTTTACATTACAGAATGATTTTGTTTCAGACTTGTTGCTGGACCAGGACATTCCTTAAGACAGTTACAATCTAATACCGTATTTTAAATTACATGTGAGCAAAAAACTGACATGGAATAGGCATGTGAATAAATAAGTTTAGAAAATGTACTTTCATCTGCCATGTTTCTGCATATATGATGTCTACTCAGTAATGCAGACTTTCAGAGTTGTTCTGACTTGAGGTGTTCACATAAATCTTAGTCAAAAACCTATTTTTGGTTATTCTGACACCGCATGAATACGGGGTAAAAGTAACTTAAGTGTACACTACACAGAGTATTTTCACTGCTTCGCCTAAATGTCAGACATTGATCATCAGTAGCAAAAGGAAGCCAATCTATTGGTCTCTTTAAAGCCAGACAGAAAAAGTGATTTAACATTGTCAAACACAGGAGCAGCTGGTCTACCACTGCCTTGATCAGTTATTTTGTCATATTGAGTGACTTTGGCATTTAAAAAGGGATTAGTTTGGATTTACCAAAGTCACACAGTAACACTTATTAACCAATCAAAGCAGTAGTAGACCAGCAGCTCCTGTGTTCATCAAGGTATAATGACTTTGTGTCAATACAGTCTGATGCCTAGATGAGAGCACTCAATATAGTGTACACTTGAAATGAGATTTTTTAGATGGGACTTTTTATTATTTATCATTGTGTCGCTGACCCCAGGTCACAGCTGCACATTGCTTAGATTCTGTGTTGGACTCCAGCCTGCTTCTCCAAACTGTGGGTATGCCGACTGACATCCACTATATCCAAAGCCCCGTTTCCACCGAGCTGTACTGTCCAGCTTGGTAGGCTTTTTTTCCGTTTCCACTGTGAAAAGTCGTGGATGGTACCAATGGAACTGTTCTGTCCCCATGTTTGGTCCCCCCTCTGTTGGGGTACCTAGCACACAGATCTGGTACTAAAAGGTGGAGCTGTGAACACTGCAGTCCATTGACTGATTTTTAGGCTCATGTAATCATGGAGAACCAAGAGAACTATAAAATGAAAGGATGTTTTCTGCCTCTTGCAGCAGCTGTAGTCTAAGAAAAAACTTAACTGGGCCAACTGCCAGCGACTTTTAAAGGTGGAATGTTAACTTGTAATGTTCCTCAATGCATGAGTTGAGGATGTGAATTTGTCAACACACCTTAAATTTCAATATGACAACTTTGACCATTCCTTTTGCTTTTAATATGACATACACTTTTAGTACTTAGTAGAGTGGATCTACAAGTGAGGTGAAGACTTCCATCTGTGTCACCAGTAATGAGGAAATACAGTGTGTGCTGAACGGAGTAGTGAGCCCCATGTCCACCAAACACGGGGCTTTATACACCGACTATGGATAAGTACTTCATACAACCCCAGTTCAAATAACTGTACTCTCTAATATTTTGTCTGTGAGAAAAGTGTGTTTGTCTGGCTTTAATTTTTCAGATTAGGTCCATGACAAATGGAACGAAAACCTTTCCTGTTTCCTAAAGCTTTACTGACCTGAAAAATATTCCAGATACTTTTACAGAGACTCAATAATTTATTGCATTTACGTGTTTTTAAAAGTTAGCCTACATTTCATTTACCACCATATGTCTTTTCACTTAACTGTATTGCTTTGGTCTATTTTATTTTGGTTTAGTTACCATATGTTCCAGATTTGTTTAATTTAGTTTAATTGCCCATTCTTCATTGATTTACTATGGTATATTTATTTATTTACGTCTACTTAAACTTGAATTGCAATTAAGGCTGAGGTGTACTGACCTGTAGGCCTGTCCCTTGGTGGGTGCATTCAGGTGCCAGTGGTTCTTGTAGCTCTCAAACAGAACAGAGGTGAGGGCAGCAGCGAAGCGCTCCCTGCTGTCATTATCCAGACAACCATATCTCTTCACCAGCCGAGCCACGAAGAACACAGCAGCAGCGATCTCCTCCTTCATGGCTGCACTCTCTAACCTCGAGCTTAACGAACCTGACACAAACCTGAACTGTTAAAATCTCTACAGAGCGTAAAACATGTGTAGGAAGATCCTACTGTTATAGGAAAACAAAGAAGAACATAAAACTGACAAAGTGGACAAACTGGAAGCCGGACAACTTAAGCAAACATATTTGCTGCTGGAGCTCTAGAGAGAACTCAGCTTTGATTTCTAATGCTTTTACGACAATAAAAAACTAAACATATGTATCTTAATCTGTGTGTGTGAAGCAGCAGCTTGTTCAGAAGTGGAAAACTCACACACATCACACACTGAAAGAGTCACTCCCTCCTTGGCTGCTCCTGTGGTTTAATAAAATCACAGTTCATCTGTGAGACAATCTCGCACACCTGAAGCTGGTTGACTTAATGACTCAGTGTGTGAGAGTGAGAGTGATTGATTGCTTACATCAAAGATAAAAATAACTTTTGACTGAGAAAAAATGTCCCAAATGTGATGAAGTCAGTGAATTATTTCATTTTTATTTATTTATTTTTTTTTTAGCACAGAATTCTTTTAACTCTGGTGTAGGTAAAATCCATTAAATGTGACGTTGGGGAGTAAATAGTAGTTACTTACATTTAATTAAATTACAAATTAAATGTGCCTGTAATCATAGTGACTGTGAAAAAATGTTATTGAATTGCATTACAAATCAAAATGTTGGTGATAACAAAGGCATTACAAATATATTGTCTTCAGTAAAAGGTTAAATGTAGAATAAAACATTCACCTTGTTGCTAGAAAGGTAATTAAATGAAATAAATTACTTGGGTGAAGTAATTAAAATAGTTACATTACTTATCACTTAGAATTAACAAACAGCTCCAACAGGAGGTGACATGCACACAATAGTCTGCCAAGGAGGAGCTGGAAAAGTAATTATTATTTTTTAAATACATGTCAAGGATTACAATCAAGGAAAACTGACTGCAAAAAGAAACAAACTGATACAGAAACAATCACAGCATATATTTTATTTGAGTGAACATTGAATTCATATAAAGCCGAACCCATTCTGTGAAAGAAAAATCCAAAATAATACTCCCCGTTTAAAACCGCCACCATAGAAATTCAGTGTGAACAAGCGTAAAAGGTTATAGACAGCAATGATACACCAAAGTGCAAATAAGTGGAAATTTACAAAAATTATATATCGATTTTCCTCTCCGGTCAGACTGCCACACAGATGCAGATTTGTCAGTTATCAAGTGTTTTAAAATCAGAATGATGAAACATTTTGACCGATGCCCCTGAAGCACCTTAAAAGAAGTGGGACACAAATAACTTATTTAAAAACCTACATGAGGTTCCTTCAGTAGAGGATGCACTACTTCAGCCTTTAAATAAATAATTTATTTATAAAGTGTCACCGTACAATCAAACTGAAATGCCCAGAGAAACTAACTTCCCACCCTTGTTTTTCAGGGTGTGATCAGGAGGAATGATGCCAACAGGCCGAAAGCCAATACGAAACTAATGGCCAATATCTTCATTTGACGAGTGTAACATTTTGTTTTTGTTCATTTTGTTGAACATGACACAGACACATAAAGACAAACTATATATATTCAGTCACAAGCAAAGAAACAGACGATCTGAACAGAGAGTGGGTGTGTGGAACAATCAGACAATTTTTTCCTTATGAGGTAAAACAATAGAAAGCATCAATAATAGAATAAATATACTGATGAAACCTTTCAAAAATCTTCATATCCAGTGTGTTCTATGATTTTAGGGCACCTCGCAGTTTTGTGGATTTACTTTGTCTTTGTGATTACACAGAGCTCAAAAAACGCTGGCACTAAAACTAAAGCAGAGCTACGCTTTGTTAAAATAATCTTGACTCAAGGTCTACTTTCTGACCTTGAAATTGAGCTTTCAGCTGAGCAAACTCCCATCAGTGACTATGTTTACATGCACACTAATATTCGACTCTTATTCTGAATATGACAATATTCTGAATTTGATACAGCTCATGTTAACAGCATATTCTGTTTGGATATTCTAAATTAGGTCTTTTTCCGAATTTAGTATTTTCTGATTAAGACAGGATACACCAGTATTGTTCAGATTGTTTGGACATGTAAACAGCACATTAGGAACATGCTCCTCAGCATCTTGCCTGTCTTGCCTGTTGAATCAAAGACAGAAGCTGTACTTCTTTGCATCCTATTCTAATGTAACGAAGCAAAATGACAAGTGGCTTTAGCTGTTTTGATGTAATAAATTATGTTGGGACACGTTAATCTGAGTATGCACTGCTGCATGTAAACAGGACTATTAGTGGAATATTATTTTTCATTTGAGAGTAAACAGCTTGGTACAAATACTGTATTTTTTGGAATAAGGGCCATACTGGAATATTTTGTGCATGTAAACATACTCAGTGATGCTGTGTGTGGTCAGAGGTGAAACAAGCTTGAAATGTTCGACCAGGGAAGGCAACAAGCACCATTTTTTCATTCCTCTTGAAAGGTATAGTTCACCCAAAAACATTATAACTTGTATTCAGTACTCATCTCCCTTGGCTCCACTGAATGACATTACAGCGAGTGGAACATCTGACAAGTGAAAGCATTTATTCATTTCCTTTAACTGCTTATTCTGTTAAGGGTTGTGGAGGCGCTGGAGCCTATCCCAGCTGACACTGCGCGAGAGGCGGGGTACACGATGGACAGGTCGCCAGACTATCACAGAGCTGACACATAGAGACAGACAATCATTCATGCTAACAGCCGTCTGGTTTTGCTGGAGTTTTAACAGTGGAGTGAAGTAAAAATAAACCACTATGTCGGGCGGGAAGTCATAGAGGAGGAAACTTTGGTCTAAATGTAACATTTTAATTTGGTTTATTTGAATTTCAAGGACTTTTTAAGCTTAACAGGGGCCATTTGTTTGTATGTATTCTTTCCCTTTAAAATTAAACATCTTGTGTTACAGAAATTACTAAAAACATTTTTAAATTCCTGTGCAGCATCATCCACGTGTGCACGCGTGCACACAGCATATTCCTTCACGGGAGGATAATCCAAAGTACTTTGTTTAGCAACTCTTCTGCTAAA
>JAPZEB010000006.1:27657993-27673327 GCA_029783705.1 Chaetodon striatus
CTTTGAACGTGGCATGGTTGTTGGTGCCAGACAGGCTGGTCTGAGTATTTCAGAAACTGCTGATCTACTGGGATTTTTATGCGCAACCATCTCTAGGGTTTACAGAAGATGGTCCCAAAAAGAGAAAATATCCAGTGAGCGGCAGTTCTCTGGGTGAAAAGAGAGGAGGAGAGGAGAATGGCCAGACTAGTTCAAGATTATAGAGAGGCAACAGAAACTCAAATAACCACTCATTACAACCAAGGTATGCAGAAGTACTCCAATGGCCTCCACAGTTACCAGATCTCAGTCCAATAGAGCACCTTTGGAATGTGGTGTGACGGGAGATTCACATCAGTGATGTGCAGCCGACAAATCTGCAGCAACTGTGTGATGCTATCATGTCAAAATTGACCAAAATCTCTGAGGAATGTTTCCAGCACCTTGTTGCATCTATGCCACGGAGAATTAAGGCAGCTCTGAAGGCAAAAGGGGTCCAACCTGGTACGAGCAAAGTGTACATAATAAAGTAGCCAGTGATTAAAAATGCATAACATACACAATAAACCCATTTCTCTGGAGGCATGCAAGAGAGTTTTCTTCAACAATTAAAGGTAACACAGCGTGACTAACTGATTTACAAACTGTCATTTGTGGCTGAAGTATTCCTTTAACACAATTCTTTATTTTTCTTTCTTGAACCATATATGCAAAAATACACACAACTTTTAGCAGCCAGACGCATGATACACCACTTTGCTGATAATCACGATTATAAGTAATAGTATAATTATATCTAACAGTAATAGCTGTTAAAATATACATCCAATAAATAACAACCTAAACATATATAATAAATAAACAATTTCTAGTTGTTCAAGGGATTCTTCACACACTTTTTCTCCACACAGTAACATACATTTTTGTTTATGGCTAGCTTTAAGCTAACCTTGGATAGCCTTACCATAATGTATCCTAGATGTTAAATTTCATCCAAAAGTCATTTATATTTGAGGGAAACTTATTTAAAAAGTGCTTTGTACATGTAAAACTTAAGCAAACATCTAAGAGTATAAGACCGTGTAAGACTTCAATAACGCACAAATCAGGCTACTTTTTTTTACAATAATGTCACAAACGTCCCAACAGCAGATGGCAGCAACGTCTCCATGCTACGTTATTGCGTGTGACGCATGACGCAACCAGGAAGTAATACGGGCGGCTAACTGGCTAGCTCAGGGCTAGCGAGTAGAGATGAATCTACATCTGAAAAAGAGTTTTGTGTGTTTTCACAGGCTGGAACAGCATTGACATTTTGTTCACGGTAAGGCATTTCGCACAGATAGGAAAACTGTCTGCTTTAATATCCACCAAGTGCTTAAATATGAAAAGGTTTGTTAGCTTGATGCTAATGTACAATGAACTAGATAAACTATAAACAACGTTAATGAAGCTATGAAGAGTTGGTTCACAGTCATCTTACATTGAACCAGCTAGTTTCTAAGTTGATCGTAAATGCTTGGTTAGTGCTGAGAAGTGAGCTTGACTATTCTGTAGTTTAACGGATGAATTTAAGGGGTCATAATGCTAAGAGAGAAGCTGCTACATCCAGAAATGAAACGAGACAGGTGCTACACTGACTACAGCATGAAGGGCTGTTACTTTTACAGGTGTACATGTTGATCAAGGCATTAAGAAACAGTTATCATGGCAGTTTGCTCAGCTGCTTGTTTACATTAAAATGCAATAATGAAAATGAGTGTCACATCACAGCTGAGTAGTTAGTGCTGAGGGATGTTTACAGATGATAACAGCCCAAATATTGTCCAGGAAGTGTCATAAATATATAGCTAAAATGTCATCATTAGAACTTGTGAATCATTTGAGTAATTGGATGTAATTTGTGCGTAAATGATTAATAGATTGACACAAAGTTAATTATCAGTTATTTTGGTAATTGAAATTATTAAACAGAAAGTCCAAAAATGTGCTTTGCATTGTTTTATATCATTGTAGTCTTAGTATCCTTGGGTTCTGACACTGAAGATGTCACATTGAGCTCTGAGAAAACCCAACAAGTCTGAAACCCAAAGATACATAACTTACAATGACAGGAAAGTGAAATAAAGACAGATTCCCACACCCAATAATTTCAAAACAGGGAATGTTGGGCATGTTTTTGTTAATGCATAAAGAAATACTACGCAGGATGTTCCTAAAATCAGGACGTATTGACTCATACAGGAGTAACTCCTCTTAGTCATCACTTATGATTCACTAGAAGCATGTATTTCTCTGCAGAGATTCTGCCCTCTGCCTGTGTATTCTTGTTATCTTCTTATTTTCTGAGACAACGCCAAATGAGAGTGAGTCCGGGGGTGGCTTTTACTTTTGCTGGCAAGCATGTTTACAAATAGTAACTGACAATCTTGGTATTCTATATACCTTTAAACAACTAAATTATGTCAAAATTGTTGCAGATTAATGCAATTGTTTCAGTACTAAATGTATGATATTTGTACTCGAAAGTTCATTTAACTTATTCATAAAATGATCTAATCATTTCAGCACTAGTGAGGCGCACAGCCGAACGAGGCATCTACAATGGGCCAACGAAGGAGAGTGGCAGCTTCGTCCCAGAGAGTCTCTGGAGCTCCCACAGAGGTCGCCGGGATCCCCAGCAGGAAGCACAGCATCTGCATGGTGTCTGACTTCTTCTATCCGAATATGGGAGGAGTAGAAAGTCACATTTACCAGCTATCCCAGTGTTTGATTGAAAAGGGACACAAGGTGGTAATTGTCACCCATGCCTATGGCAGGAGGAAAGGTGTCAGGTACCTGACCAACGGACTGAAGGTCTACTACCTCCCCCTGCAGGTGATGTACAACCAGTCCACAGCCACCACCTGTTTCCACAGTCTCCCACTGATGCGCTGTGTGTTTGTAAGGGAACGCATCACTGTGGTGCACTCACACAGCTCGTTCTCCGCCATGGCCCACGATGCACTGTTTCACGCCAAGACCATGGGCCTTAATACGGTATAATACTTATTATGAGCAAGGTCTCAAAGTTATAATGCTGCAAATAATCTGCTGACATGAACTTAAATGTGTTTATCATTTACAGGTGTTCACTGACCACTCACTCTTCGGCTTCGCTGATGTGAGCTCTGTGCTGACCAACAAGCTTCTGACTGTGTCGCTGTGTGACACCAACCACACTGTGTGTGTGTCGTACACCAGTAAAGAGAACACGGTGCTCCGTGCAGCACTCAACCCGGAGATAGTGTCTGTTATTCCCAACGCTGTCGACCCTACAGACTTCACCCCTGATCCCTCCCAACGCCAAGATGGCAGGATCACTATAGTCGTGGTCAGCCGTCTTGTCTACCGCAAGGGTATGGAGAGGCTCAGACATTTTAGCCTTTTTGTGTATACTTTTCTGTTCAGTGGTCACCTAAATATGTCTTTTAGTTTCATCTGATTATCTTTTATACACTCAGATATCAATAATGATATCAACTAAAAATATTCAGCATTGGTCAGGTTATAATGAACATTAATTTAGTATTGCATCCTCGTCACTGTCAAATCAAGCGCTCTCAATCTCTTCCTCTGTTAAGGAATCGATCTTCTTGGTGGAATAATCCCAGAGCTCTGCCTCAAACATCAAGATCTGCACTTCCTAATTGGTGGAGAGGGACCAAAGAGACTTGTGCTGGAGGAAGTGAGGGAGAAATACCAACTACATGACAGGTATTACTGCATAGTTAGGGTTTCCACAGTCACGGAAAACCTAGAAAAGTCATGTAATTTTTAAATTTCATTTTGCAGGCCTCAGAAAGTCATGGTATATGTAAAAATATTTTAAAGTTTCATAAAAATCATGGAATTTAGTTGTGTTTAATAGTATTAATTGTTATATTAGTCTGCAGTAGATAACCTGAAAAAGAGCAACTGTGGCTGATGTGAAAATGCCAATGACTGTCTTGAGTTTGAGTAGTCCATTGTGGATTACTGTAAAAACAATATGATGGACTCTGTGTCAGAGGACCTGCTCCGTATGTAGATATAAACAGCTCATTATAAGGTCACAAATTCTAATGTTCTTATTTTAGGTGATCATAAACTGATGAAAACATAATTATTAATATTGTATACCCTTTCTGCCAATAGATGCCTTTAAATAACTGCAATTAAATTCATTTTAATGTCATTTTGAATAAATACAAAGAAATTCAATGCACAGAATAAAACACAACTCATCATAAAAGTAATTAATAAATGATAACAGAGGAAATAAAATTCATTTATTCATTCATACTCTACTCACACACATTGCATGTACACACACAAGCAGTGCCAACATTTGCCGCGAACATAAAATAAGCTACAATTATTGCACATAAAATAAACATTGAACCATTTTAAAAAAGTCATGCTTATTTATTTTATTTTTGTATTGCCTAATTTTGTTGTCTGTTTGCTCTTGCTTTAATGTGTTGTATTTTATTTTTATTAGCACTTTCGCTACATCTCTTGTTTGAAAAGTACTCTGTAAATAAAATGTATTATTTCTTTGAATGGGGTCACTGCAGGGTGCGTCTGCTGGGGGCTTTGGAGCATAAAGATGTCCGTGGAGTTCTGGTGCAGGGTCACATCTTCCTCAACACGTCTCTGACTGAAGCATTCTGCATGGCCATTGTGGAAGGAGCCAGCTGTGGGCTGCAGGTGTGTTGCCAGTTATGCAAATATTCAAGTATACAGTAGAAACATTGTAGGAAAGAGTCTGTCAGCTTTTAATCCAAAGACACACACATTCAGCTGAATTCATATCGTTCTACAAAGCAAAGTAAACCAGTGATTTCTATAAGTTTTCAGTGTGTAAAGAATGCTTGAACAAAACAAAGGAAGTTAATTGCTAATGGCTGTAAAACGGTAATAAAAGAATAATGTCCTAATCTACAACCAACAAGCACTATTGAAAAAAACAGCCCATTGAACTGAGTCGGGTTGGCTTGACACAGCTGAAGATGTTGAAGTGTTCTTGTCATAGATTTTCAGTGGGTGTGTGCTCGTAGGTGGCTGCTCAACTACGTCTCATAGCACTGCTAAAAAACTCAGAGGAGACAAAAATGGATAAATGATGGACAAAGCCATGGATAGAAAAAATGTTTTTAAATTATAGTTGCAAATGGCAGCAGCAGACCAGATAGACACATGTGATAGGGGAAGTTGGGTCTGGTGTTTTCTCAGGAGGAAGCGATTTAAGTGTCATCAGGAACTATGTAAAGAATTCACAGTAATTTTAATGTAATGGTAGGAGGACCCATACTGATCCTGTCACGGCTGTTTAAACCCATGAAGAACATTAATGTAAAAGCACAGAAGAGTGTTATGGGCGGACATAAAGGGAAAAATGAGAGCATTATACTTTTTTATTTTTTATTTTAGAATTAGGAATTAGAATTAAGTTGAACTTTCAGTAATGGTGCCCAGCATATGAAAAAATAAATTGGGAATATTTATTAATTTTTATTTTGCATTTTGAGATTAAAGTTAAAATGTCAAGAATAAAGTCACTTCATCTGGTCAGTCAAATTGTGTCTACTGACACAACATATCCTCTGGGTATTCACGTAGGTGGAACCATTGATACACGAATGCGGCCACCTCTTCCAGGTTTGGGTAGTTTCTCCTGAACAGACACAATTTTCAAGAGAAACTCTGTAAGGTCCTAAAACTTTTTATCACACTGTGTTTATGTGCTAAGAGAGAAATAATTTCCTTGTTACAAAAAAACGATAATGAAGAACAAAATTAGAATTCATAGCAGCCATGTGCGCCAGCGTTAGTAGTTTGATTTATTCTCAAAAGTTCGACTTTCATCTTGAAATTTCAGGTACCTTATTATTTATTATATTATTTTTGAAATGGTATTTCAACTTCATTCAGTTTTTTTTTTTTTAATTTATTCTCGAAATACATAAAATGAAATAATAAAACAGAATAAATGAAAACCAATTAAATAAAATTAAATAATAATTAAAAAATTAAAACGATAAAATAAGATAAAATAAAACTAAATCAAACAAATAAATATCTTATCTATTATCTTATGTCTGGCACTAATATTAAAATTTCAACTCCATTAAAAATGCAAAATAAGAAAGGCAGATAATATTTTCCTCTTCTAATGTTTTGTCCCCCTGTGCCCGCCCTAACACTCCTCCGTACTCTCCTGGTCAGGAAGATTATAATTTCACAGAGACTTTTACCGGGTTAAATAAAGGAGAAAAATGTTTTAAGGACTAAACAATGGTTGAGATAATAATCCACTTGATTCATACTGACCTGTTGTCTAGTTTGTGCTTTTAAGGCCCATTGTGATTTTTCAATCTGCTCATTGAATCATACAAAACACAGAGCCTCTTCTTCTTGACTCATTTCTTATGAAAAGCAGCAAATTCTATTCAGGGGGTACAACAAGAGGCCTTCTGTTGAGTCACCTCTCCATAGTGTTGCCTTTACAAAGCTGTGCTGATTCAAGCGTTACCTTGTGTTTGAACTTGTTTGAGTTTTTGTTCTCCTTCTTGTTCAGGTCAATGAAGTAGTGTGTGATGCGCTCCTTGCTGCGTGGCTCCATGTCCCAGCAGATCTTAAAGGAGTCGCAGGTGATGTTGCTGATCTTGATGTTCTGAGGAACGGGGAGCTCCTCCATCTCGGAGAGGCTGCCATCCTGGGATTTACTTCCTGTAGGGTAGAAAAACAACGAGCAGCTTTGACATAATCAGCATCAAAGAGAGCAAAAATATACAGTATACCAAGGTTATATATGACTCATATTTACTGTAGGAATCATGTGAGAACACTGACGCTGCAATGATGAATCAATCAGCTGTCAACTTTTTTGCAATTTGCATTTTTAAAATTATAAAACTGGAGTTACAAATTATAAAACAGAGAAATAAAAATAAAATAATAATGAAAATAAAATAAAATAAAAATATTAAAAAAGAAAAAAGTCAACAGATGAAAAAATGGTTACATAAATATGATCTCATAGGATATAATTCACTGATAATAAATGTAAGAGAAGATTTGAGTTATCTTTTTTAAGAGAAAAAGTCTCGATTTACTGCTTCTTAAATGTGAATATTTTCTGGTGTCTGTACTCCTCTATGACTGTAAAGTGAATATCTTTGGGTTGTGGACAAAGCAAGACATTTCAGGACATCGTCTTGGGCTTTTGGAAACATTGATCGACATTTTTCACCATTTTCTGACATTTCAGTTTATCGACAAAATAACTGACAGATCAGTCGGCAGTGAAGATAATTGTTAGCTGCAGCTCCAGATAACACAGATTGTGTTGAGTAAAGCTCATTTAAAATCTGACACAATATCATTTTTGCTTCTAATAACTAAAGTATTATTAGACATTTTTTAGTGGTCGTAAATCAGATTTTATTATCTGAGAGACCTGAGGCCATATTAATTAAGTCAGTGATACACACCTTTAAATCTTCTACCTATGCTCAGCTCTTATGCTCACAGAAATATCTTTATCTTTATCTCATTTCCCTTCTCTGTCTCACTGACTGTAAACCTTCTGCACTCCTGCAGTAATTATTCCACAGACAGTACTAACAGAAGTATATCCACCATATCACACACAGAGAACTGCCTGCGTCGCTGACTACCATATATGTTGCCATGGAAACACATCAGCCTCCCAACACACACACACACACACCTCTATCTGCTTTCGAGAACATACGTGGCATTAAATATTTCAAACGCTTGTGATTGAATCTCCTCGCAGAAGAGATGGATCCATTTATAATCAGCAGTAAGAAATAAAAAAACCAGCTACCACACTGCAGGTAAGTAACACACACGAGCCTGCAGCAGCAACGTTTAAAATGCTGCTGAATGTCACACAACTTCAGCCATTTATTTAGAGTTAGATTATTTTTGTGGCCTGAACAGAAAGGTCATTTCACAACATTGTTTTCCATCAATTACATTTCTCTGTGCTGCATGGATCTCATGCATTAGTCAGGTCCCTGCACAGTGGGCAACATAACATGTAGCGAAGGCGTACAACTCCCAAAGTGCACAGTGAGGCCACTGAAAATGCAAAAACAGGCTTGAATGAAAGCTTTGTGGAATTAGGATGAATATAGACTTCACGTCACACTCTGGGACGCCCACTTGGCAGGGCAACAATGTGTTTTCTGTGCACGCTCCGGGGGTCTAAACACGAGAGTGAGTAAAATACAAGAATTTGGGAGTAACGCTCAACACGGCCGGACTCCATAGAGGAGTAAACAATGGCAGGAGCAGCGGAGCATGGAACATCCATCCCCACTCATCAGCTGAGAGAGGGCGGCATAAAAGAGTTATCCCATAATTGTGCTGTGCGGACTCTCCTGTCTCGCCTCCACGCAACACTCCAACAGAGGAGCGTTTGTAGGTTGATTCATTTTAGGAAGTCAGAAGGTAATTCCTACACCCAAAGTGTAACCCAATGTGTATGCTGCCTGTCAGAGCTGGAAAAAAAGTAGCCTGGCATCACAATTTATACCAGCTTGGCTCTTTTTAATTTAAATTCTGACATCTTAAAATAACATCCTTAGGATATAATGTATGTTCTTTACCTCCAGACACGACCAGACCCCTTGCTTATCTCTGTCCTAATCCCTTGCTCCTAATCACAACTAGCTGATTACCAAAAATAATCATCTTTAACCTAAAAAGACAGACCTCCTGTTGTTACTGCCTGGACCATACCATAATTACATCTTATGCCCTTGTGAATTTTGTGTTTAATGTCAGAGATGAGCAGACAAATCAGCAGGATCTTTCCTCTTTACAGTGAGTCAGTGTATTTAAACACATAATGTATTATCTGGCCTAACTGCGCATCGTAAACCAGACATTAGTAACACCGTGGTGAGGGGATTCCTGAGTGTGTGAAAATGTAAACAGGCCAGCAGATGTATCCTCAGGCTTGGCTCTGAGATCTATACTGCGGGGGAACTCCTACACCTTCCTGCTTTGATTTGTGGAAACATCTCATCCTGCTGCTGGTTCACAACACCATCATCATCACCTTAACAATCCTCTCGAGAAGAACTCCTTCCTGACAGACTGATCTTCCAGAACTCCTACTTTGGAATAAAAGAAACGTCCAAGGCTTCTTTGAAAACAGATCCCAGGCCCAGGTGAAGTCACAAGAATCGGTCACAGCAGTTGGAGGATGGCGTTGGCAGAGGTGTAAACAGGATCCCGGCTCCCTGGGTGCTGCTGGGCACTGGGCACAATTACTGCTGACCCACACTTTGTTTTGAAAGGTCCTGAAAGGTCTAGCAGGGGTGAATAACATTCCTACATTGTGTGTCTGTTGGAGCTATTTTGGTTTGTTGGGAGGGAGAGGGGGCAGAGGTATTAAAAAGAGGATCTTTCCTCTCAGGTTGCTCTGGTCTCATATTGAACCTGGTTAAACTCTGTTCTGCTGCTCCAGCCTGGCTGGAGCTATTGTGGTGCAAGGGTGTGTTTGTGTGACTGAATGGGACGCTGGGTTAATGCAACAAAATCTTCTACCAAGACTGAAATTTTGCAGCAATAATAGCAACTCAGTGAGGAGGTACTCAAAATAAATGTTAGAGGAGCAGTGTGTAGGATTTAGTGGCATCTAGTGGTGAGGATTGCAGATTACAACCAGCTGAAACTTTGTCTCTAATAACTTCAGATCCAGTCATTCAAAAGGTTTTTACCAGTAGCCGAATTATCTGCAGAGAAACTCTCCCTCTCCAAAACAATGGACCTCGTAGTTAAAGCCAGTAAAAAGATCAAATAAATCAGTTTTGTGTTAGAAATCTGTGTTTTTCCAATGCTGTTCAGCTCGTCTTGGAAGGGCTGCAAACAACGGTGGCTGACATGAAAAAGATAGCCCTTTCTAGACCCAGTGTTTGGTTGGCGGTGCAACATAGTGGAGTCCACATACGAGGACATGCTCCCTATGTAGATATAAAAGGCTCATTCTAAGGTGTCGAAACACAACAATTCTTATTTTCAGGTGATAATTAAGAACACATACTTAAGATACTATAATCCATTTCCACCAGTATATCTCACTCAATCCCACACATTGGACCTTTAAATACTAACATCATCTTTTGGATTAAAATACCCATTTCGTTTGCACAATCCCCACTGGAATAACAGCTATGTGTCACTACAAAACAGATGGCTAACAGGCAGCTGGAAACACAGCAATGACTCACTAAATCATAAATATTTTTATTGTTTGTTGATCTTTAACAGTGGTCTGCAGCTTGGCAGGCTCTCACCCTATCTGAGACACCGTCCCCTCCACCTTCAGATGGCAGTCAGTTCAAATACAACATCTCTTAAAAATGCTGATCTGATGCGTATAAAATGTGCAAATGTAACTTATCTGTGGTTTTCAGAAATGTACAATGCCAACATTGCCTTCTGGCGACTGCAAGACCAATCAATAACCAGATTAAGTTTAGAGAGGGATGTCTGCGGTCACTGACTTGGCAGCTGCTTACTGGTTTTAGATGCTGACGTGATGCCAGGTGATGTCTTGAGTGTGTGCAGCGAGAAAGCATCATTAGCCAAATCTATTTGTGTGTGAATCTTAGTGGAAAATGGTCCCACCATGCCAGATGTCTCTCCTGAGGGCCTCTGGGGCCAGAGCAGGACAGCAGCCAGCAGGGTTAGAGTTTAACTAAACCCATCTTGCTCTGCACAGCACACAGACACAGTCTTAACTGCTTGTGTTTTATATTACTGTATAGATTCCAATAAACATTTTACATAACCTATGCTCAATCACAGTGCAGTCAGTGTTTCTCTACTCATTTCCACTGCATTCAATTTAAATCCCTTTTGTGACTGCCAACCCTGCAAATAATGAGTTTCATACGTAACAGTTGTAAATTGATTCCAATGAAGTTGCTCGCCTTTTTAGCTTCCAGGTTTACTCCGTCGGTATGCAGCTGACTGAATATGTCTGGCAGTGTTCCACCTGCTGGCCCAGCCTGCAAGTTCACTCGGCTTATAGACTTTACATTCTGATGACATCACAGATTTTATGGGAACGAATGATTTTTGGGCTGCAGGGGAATTTTTTTTACCGCATTACCAGGAGTGACCACTGGGAAAAAATGGCTGCAAGGCCAAGCAGCGTTCCTGGAGGCTTGGTAACAATACAGAAGCTAAAGATGCTCCAACTTCTGTTTCACAGAGACTTCAAATCCCATCATGCACCAGAGATAAGTCTGCTTGATTAGTTAGATAATCTTATTATGTCTTTAATTTATTTACTTTAAGGGAGTTAATGGAAACAAGTTAAAAAACGATTATGTGAAAAATCCCCCGTTAGCCCTGACATCACCCACTGATTTGTGGATTTTGCCTCAAGTTTTGTCAGCTTGGGTTTTTGAGAGCTGAGAAGTGACCCGAGGTGACCATATTTGTCTAAGAGGGTGGAGCTGTGGAAGAGCAACGGTTAGATCTGACTGAGGGACAGAGTTCATGCCTCACAGACAGCCTGTCATTTAAAGCTGCCACACCCTTAATCATGCATAACTTTAAGCCTTATTAAAATTTACACAGGTGAGTTATGAAAAAAAGTTAATTCCCTGTACAGTAGTTAGTAATAGAGACCGTAAGTGTTTTTTGTACCGGGCTGTAACCATGCATATTTCAGCTGTAAGGTTGGGCATTTTAACATAGGTGTCTATGGTCTTACTGCTGGATTCAGCCTCAAGTGGCCATCAGAGGAACTGCAGTTTTTAGCACTTCCGCCTTGGCTTAATTTTTCAGTCATTTTATGCTGAGTTTATTTTTTTGTGTTTATTTATTTATCCCTACTTATGTAAGTAGATACATTTACCCTAATCAAGCCTTAGTTTAAAAAGCCTTCTGATTAAAATTGATAAATACAGTAATTTATCTTCCTGTTTGCTTGGCAGTGAGCCAGCAGGCAGGCGGCTGGGACAAGGGTCAATCCCAGAGAGGCAACAACAGCAACGGATGAGCAGCGGAAGGGTATGTGCTGATGTGTGCGTGTGCGTCTATAGACTGTGTGCGTGTGTGCGTGTGTGTGTGTGTGTGTGTGTGTGTGTGTTAGGGGGAGGGACAAGCAAGACCTGATAACGCTGTGAGTGTCTCTGTCCCTCTGCATTAGTTGAAGGCATTTTAAGGACACTGATGAGAACAGAGAGATCGAGCTGGATGTTTTAGCAACAGTTCAACCTTCTTAACCCTATCATGAGGCACCGTGGAAACATTACGTGACACTGGATGTAACAGGATGATGTTGGCTGCTAAGATTCTTCATCTTATGGTGATCAAATCTATTTTCTGTGCATTTTTTCCAATGGTTTTTAATGGTCTCTAAATACGACCATTCAGGATATAACAACATTTCTGAATGCAACAATGTCAGTCCATCTCAACTGCACACAGGCTTTGTGAATTTTATCTTAAAATCATTGGATTCTTGTTATCAACATGTCATATTTGAGTGGACATGTAAACACCGAGGGCATCTTTAGGATGACTCCTGACAGCACGGACTCCAATGAGCCAGGATCCCCGAGCGACGTGAGGCCTCGGGTGATGGGTGTGATCCTGAGCATCGCCTCCTGCCTCATCATCTCCACCAACCTGCTGGTGGCAGTTGCTCTACTTAGGCTACTCATGAAGAAGAAAAGCCAGAGCTGGTGCTTTGTCCTCAATTTGGCACTGGCCGATGCCCTGGTGGGTGTGGCCATCACTGGCTTGGCCACAGAGGACTTCAACAATAACAACAACGGTCAGAACCAGCTCAGCTACGTTAATTCTGATCCTACCACAAACACCACACCTCCTGCTCAGGGCAAGACCCGGTGTTTGATGCGGATGGCCTTTGTGACATCGCCCTGCACGGCCTCCATCATGTCCATGTTCCTGATCTCACTTGACCGCTATGCCGCCATCAAGATGCCCCTGCGGTACTCCCAGCTGTCTGGGAAGGGGACAGCACTTGGGGCTCTGCTGGCTCTGTGGGTCAGCTCTCTTACTGTGGGATTCTTGCCAGGTGAGACATAAAAACATACAACTGTTTCACTAATTTATAGTGAATTACAGTCCAGTCACCAGAAGAAACTGCACCTGAACATTTCTGCAAATCACAAATACATTACATTTGTGCATTTCATACATATATTAATGTTTCTAAAGTGCTGCAATGCACAAGTTGACTTTGTCATCTGGAAGTGGAGGGGATGGTGAATAGCTTGACACCATGGTGAGATGCCTGCCAAGCTGCAGACGTTGTGATTTAGCTAGTCATTACTGTTTCCAGTAGCTTTTTAGGCAACAAACGTAGGTGTTTTGTAGCAATATATTGCTGATTTTCCTGCAGATTTTTAGGCCCCAAAGGCAGTTGCTTTTTACAGAGATGTCACTGCTTTTGCACCCCCCAAATAGGGTATTTTAAGCTAAAAGGAGCACAGTCCCAGAAGTCATCAAAATCCGGTGCATAGGCAGTGACTTGCATGCTGCAAAAGGTAGCGTTGATAAAATGTCTAGGAACTCAAGTTTGAGTTATACATCTGTGAGTTTGAAGGTTTATCAGACAGAATTTATTGGCACCATTAACAAACTTTAAGGACTGTTTTTTTGATAGAAAGTATAAGTAACAGTAGTATCATGTGGCAAATAACTCATATCCTCTGTTTCCTAGTCATGGTGCGGCAGCTGCAGACGGAAGGATACGGCGGGTTCTGCGCCTTTTTCTCTGTCATTCACAAAGTGGGAATGATCGTGTTATTCAGCGCGTGCTTCTTCCCTGTGCTTTCTGTATTCGTTTACATCTACCTGGACATCCTAAAGATCGCCTGCAGCTACCAGAAGCAGATCTGCCAAGTCAGGCAAGCTGGTTCCAGGACGGCTGACCGCCATGGCCATCAACATTATGAGCATCATCACCAACACTTCAGGAGCCATTACTGGAGCCACGTTAAAGCCCTGAGGACAGTGGGGGTGCTTGTGGGCTGCTTCTTGGTCCTCTGGTGCCCATTCTTTATAGCGTGCATTGTGCACCTTCTGTGTGAAAGCTGCCAACTCACCAATGTGTTGGAGAATTATCTGTGGCTATTGGGACTGTCTAACTCACTGATCAACCCCCTGGTGTATGCCTTCTGGCAAAGGGAGGTGCGGTTGCAGTTGGCAGCCATGTTTTCCTGCTTTACAGGCAGGTCGTTGGCTGCTGGACCACCAGGTGTTACGGAAACATGTGACCCACAGCCAACTATGGTGACTCAAGGTGGTGTTTCAGCTGGAGACACCCTCAACCCTTCACTGCTGCGGCCAATTATCGGTAACGATAAGGCTCACACTGCGCCACGATCTGCTACAACCAGCTTGTGAAAGACGTTTGGAAACGGAGGCAACAGCAACAACAATAACAACAATAACATCAAAAGCAACAACAACAAAAATAAAAAGGTGGTGCTTTTCTTTTGTTTAATCAATGTGATGTCTGTAAGCCAAAAATAAAAAATATTAACTATTAAATATTAAATTTTACACTTATTATAATTCATAGAGACAAGTCTTACTCATGCTGCATTCTGCTGAAGAAGTACTACATGGGCTGCAGCCCGATCCAAAACTGACAACTAATTAAGTTTTAAAGTAAAAACTCCCTCTCTTTTTCTTTTACTCTTTACTCACCCTACATAATGTATTTAGTAGAGGAGACTGGGGATGGTTTTAACACTGGATATCTGTAACACTTTCAATTTCTCCAACCAGGAACATGTCACTAATCACCTGATTCACTGTGCACATGCTCAGTTCAGTCCCTCCTCTTCATGTGAGAAATCAGCACCCTGTGTCAGACAGCCAAATTTACGAGGAAAAAAAAACTTATATTGAGGTTAAAAGTAATTTTTAAAAATGTATTTTATATTTGTAATAGCGTTGCCTGCAATGTAGTTAAATTCCTCAAACTTAAATCACGTTTATCATGTGTCCAGTGTAGGTATCTTTCATGCAAGTTGCTAGCGCTAATGGTTTAGCTGTTCGCTGTAAGGTATGCTAGCCTGTGGCTACAAGAGTCTGGGTTAGTATTAAATACATGTTAAAAAATGTAACAACCTCCCCAAACACACATTCACACACCAATTAGAGGTCATTCAAGTGTTGAATAAAAAGCTATCGATGTCTAAAGTTTTTGTCATGATCTTAATTTCATAATGTTACATTTCACTGCTTCAAGATACAGACAGAGATGTCAAAAACATCAAAACCATCCCTAGTCTCCCCT
>JAPZEB010000006.1:27694378-27706395 GCA_029783705.1 Chaetodon striatus
CTACATGATACTGTGTTTTTATCTGTGTAACTACCTGGAACCTCCCTTGCAGGTTTATATGCTCTCCTCTCACTCATTTAAAGGGTTTTAAACATCTAAGATATACTTCACTATACAGCCAATTATTCAACTGGAATCTCTTGTTAAGAGACTATCAACCAAGAACCTCTCTTATAAGTTAAACTAAGACAATATCCATGAGGAACTTAAGGTTAAACATCTACCAAGGACCTCTCTGTCCATCAAAAATATCTACTTGAATCCATCTCTTTAGGTGAAATATCCAGGGACCTGTATTTAAGGGTCCACATCCACTACAGAGAACTCTTTTACAAGGCTTCCCCCCCTCCAGAAACACCTCTTTATGCCTATACATCTATCAGGATTTTAAAAACCAAGAGCTTTCCAGACTCAGTCTAAATGCTACTGGCTAATACTTGGACTCTGGCTGCTGACTGGGACCTACAACTAAAGTGTGACGAAAAAGAAAAATCACAAGTGATGTGGTTTTTATGCACCGCTCCTGTCTCACCCTCCAAACTTTAAGAAATGTTGGCAAAAGAAGAAAAAGGCTCACATTGTTTTCTGTAATTTGTACTGAGCATCTACAACTGTTACTGTAGCAACCATTGCAGGAGTGCCGCAGCATGGGACTCAGCTGCTTCAAGTCCTGGAAACATGACAGTACAGGCCACAAAGGTGAGACTCACACACACCAACACACACACACACACACACACACACCTACACACACACACACACACATACACACACACACACACACACACACAAACCATCAATATATTAATTGTTAATCCCTCCAGAACTTGAGCTGTGTGTGTCGTCCTTCAGTGACATCTGTTAAATGCTGACTCAGGGTCCTCCATCTGAAGTGACAGTACGTGTGTGTGTGTTTCTTACATACATGTGCTGTATGTGTCTGTGTGTGTTTGATATGACTTTGCGGAGGACAGACAGTGGAGCATGATGGGACATCGGAGAGAAGTGTGTTAACGAGATGAAGATGGGAAGATAGGGTGGGGAGGAAAATCTACTGTGTGTGTGTGTGTGTATGCGTGTGTGTGTGTTAATGGTAGCTGATAGTGAGGCTTAATATACGTTTGATAGGTGCTGTGTGCTCCCATGTTCATTTTTTGTTATTTGTTCAGGTACAACTTAAGGCATGGTGTCACTTTAAGGAACTTGCATATTGACCTGGCATTGTGACTTGGTTATAAAAACTCAAGACTTGGACAAAACCCCTCCATGTTTGTGTATATGCAGGTAACAGAGACGTGCTGGCCAGCCCAGGCTCGTATTTCTTCCTATCTAACAGTGCTGGTCAGGGTGACGAGTGGCTGAAGAGCCTCAACAAGGGAGTCTGGATCCCTTTCACAGGTACACAAACACCCACAGTGTTCAGATGCTTTCTCTAAAATGTGAGATATGTGATATATTAGAATTTTCCTAGAAAAAAAAAAGAAAAAAATGGACTTGCATAGAAGTTATCCCTCTCAATCATTACTTATGACCCTCTAGAAGTGCGCAGTGGTGTATTTATCTGTAGCGATTCTGCCCTCTGCCTGTATGTTTCTTATTTCTCTTCCTTCCTGGTCAGAGCGCACAAGTGACATTAGGACCAGGGATGGGATGACATACGATTTTATCGTGGAACGCAATAAAAGCACTCACAATAAGTTGATTGTGGTGAATGTCCATTATTGGTATAATCGGGAATGTTGTGTCCAGCAGCTCCCAGAGAGACTGCTTGGCAACCAACCATAAGAGACACACAGATTCTGATCTGAGTACTTCTTCCCCTACTGGTTTTGGAATTCTAGTGCCTTCTTCTGGCAACAAATCAATAATGCTATCACATAAAAACTGTCCAAAGCCTGATGTCTCAGATCACTACCAAAACCAATTTTTTGATCCTGAAAACATCACACAGAGAGCAGTAGAGGCAACATACATGATCTTTTCAGGCCAACTTCATGTTTGTTCTTATTAACAGTTTAAAGGGTTTTCAAAAACCTCATCTGACCCGTCCTGTTGTTTCTGATTGAATGAGGTGGGCCTTGGCTCCAGAGAGAGGAATCCTACTAAAAACTTCCTCTCTTGCAGGGGTCTTTGGTCAGCGTCTGGAGGAGACAGTGCTGTATGAGCGACGTTATGGCGTGCGTTTGGTTCCTCTGGTGGTGGAGCAGTGTGTGACCTTCATCCGGGAGCGTGGCCTGCATGAAGTGGGCTTGTTTCGCCAGCCAGGACAGGCCAGTCTAGTCAAAGAGCTGCAGGAGGCTTTTGATGCAGGGGAGAGACCATCTTTCGACAGGTACAATCTTTCTGCATTTTGCCTGTACTGCTTTTTGATTGCTTTTCAAATGGTTTTGGGAAAGAAGTAAACTTGCTGTATGTTCTGCTTGCAGTAGTACGGACGTCCACACGGTAGCTTCACTGCTAAAGCTCTACCTCAGGCAGCTGCCGGAGCCTCTGGTTCCTTACAGCCGCTACCAGGACTTCCTGCTCTGTGGTCAGAAGCTGTCAAGCAACCGCACACTGGTAACTGCAGCTCTGTCCACGATTTTTGCCACTTACATTACATATGGTAGCATGGCAACTCTGGCTTACCTCCAGTAAACACATAAAAACATTTAGCATGTAAGCACCGATGCTTCTTTTCTTTCCCTTCTTCCTACATCCCATCCTCACATCCTCTTATTCTTCCTTCCCTTTTTCTCTCTCAGGTTTTGGGGGAGTTGAGGAATCTTCTTCATGAGTTGCCAGTTGCAAACTTCAACCTACTCAACTTTATCTGCCAGTAAGATTCTATCTTACTTGTTATTCAGACTGACAGTCTATAGCTGGCTGTTCATTCAACCAGTTGTTTTGTACTATGGAATATTGAAGAAGACTCTAAAACAATACCAAGCAAGTAAAGAATCCTAACATTTACATTTACTGCAGAATCCATTTACTCAAAAATAAGGTTTCCTCTTATCGTAAGGGACTATAAATGTTTCAGAGGCTTTCTAACCTTGACAGGAAGAACATTCAGAGAGTATTAATAAGCCTTTTGTGTGTGTGTGTGCAGGTTTCTAAATGAGGTCCAGAGTTACTCCAGCAGTAACAAGATGAGTGGCCAGAACTTGGCCACAGTGTTTGGGCCAAACATCCTACGTGCCAAAGCTGAAGACCCACAAAGCATCATGGGAGGTAGAAAGCACAGAGTGATTCATTTCTCTTTTGTGTTTTATAATTATGAAATGTGCGTGGGTCAGGGTTTTTAAAACCTGCACCAACCTGGCCCATTATAAGAGCCAATCCACCCTGCCTAAACTGCAAACATATACGTTAATCAATGACCCAAACCTGAACCTGATCTCAAAAGATGTTATGTGTCTTGCTGTAGTGTTTGCTATGTGTTCTTCCTTCTGCAGCTCCACCCAGGCTCTCTTACTGCGAATAAATCGGTACTGTCTGGCTTTATCAAAGTGCACCCTTTAGAAACCCTTGGTTGGCATTAAAAAACACTTTTTCAATGTTGGTTTAAAGTATGATAAAAATCTAAAAGAACAAAAAGATTTGTTGGAGAATATCTGTGTCAAGAATATCTCTCTAACTGTGTTCCAGGAGCAGGACTGGTCCAGGTGCTGATGTTGGAGCTGATCAGAGAGCACGAGTCTCTATTTTCCAAAGTCCCCCCACCCATCTCCATTTGTCCACCTGGAAGTCAGCACGCTTCACCAAGTGCTCTAAGGCAGCCTCATCTCCACCCGGCACCCTGCCTCCGCCAGCTCTCTATGCCTCTCATTGTAGAGCGCTCAAGAGAGGCAGGGCAGCCTCCTGCAGACGAACAGAACCCCAGGTACAGCAGACCTGCTCTAATAAAGCTTCACTATAGACAACACATCTAATGGACTACTCATACACACAACAGGCAAATCACCAGGACACATTCATAGAAAGAGAGAAGAAACTTCTCTTTCTATGTTCCCTCCTTTTCTCACGCACATCCATCCTAATGCCCAATTCTACCTCACATGACAAAACTTTTCATCACATGCTGTTTTAGTGTGATCCTCTGGTAAAATAATTTTAGTTGAAAAGAAATTCTCTGAGTTGATCATTTTCAAAGTCTAATTTCCCTTTCCTTGCTTTCTGTAGCTGCATCTACTCTGCTGCTGCCAAAGCAGACCTGTCCTCTGGCCAGAAGAGATTTCTCGGCCATCGCTACACCTCCTCCCACCCAGAGAACTGCTTCTACCCTTTACCCTCCTCCAGTCAGCCCCTGCAGCACCATTCTGACAGACGCAAACAAGATTATCACCAACACCGCGCTGGCCAAGGACCATCCTCTGCAAATGTTCAATCCTCTACAACCAGTCTACAGTCACAAGACCCACTGCCAGATGGCTCCAATCCCAGACCGATGCTCATGGGCTGGGCAAAGGCCTGGCCTGGCCCTGCAGATGCAGGTGCTGGTTTCTGGACCTGTGGTGCTGCAGAGGAAGAGGGTCTAGTGCCAGGAACAGCCAGCAGGGACAGCAGTGAGGATCAGGAGGACAGCAACCTTTCTGCTTATGACAACCTGGACAGAGTGTCTCCATGTCAGAGGATGGAGGATGTCAATGAGGAAACCAATGATACTGGAGACCATATTGGAACTTGTGAGGAAGTGAGGCTAGAGGAGACGAGGCAGAGAAGGGACTCGTCCTCTTCATGGTCTTCCTACGAGGGTCTACCGTTGGACGAGAGCAGTGATGCTGTGGGCGAGGTTAGTCCTGATGTGTCACCAAAGAGACCTGAAAGGTTACCTTCAAGTCAGGTAGCAGAAGAGGAATGCAGTGATAATGATGCTCATGAAGACAGCAATGATGATGACGATAATGAAGAAGACAATGATGATGATGATGATGATGATGATGATGATGATGATGATGATGTCCACCATCCTAACTCCCCAGCCTCTGGTTGTGTACTCAGTGACAGCCCTCTTAGTACAGGCAGCTCTGATGTTTTCCTCCCCTCTGGTCCTCCAGACCTCCAGGAGCTTGAGCCTCAGTTACAGCCCGGGGATGCTCACTCACTCCTGGCCGAGTTGCGGCACCAGATGGCCCGACAAAAGGCTGAATACCAGGCCAGGATACAGAGGTGAGAGACCAGCTCAATGAGGAAATATATATTAATACTCAAAGTGGCCATTATTTTAACTGATATTTCACAAGTATTACATCTACCTAGTGCCCTGTACCTAGTGTCTTATGTATATGTGTATTGCAGGTTGGAGCGCTGCAATGACGTCCTGGAGCGGCAGGTTGCAATACTGCGGGTCAGTCTGGAGCAGCAGAAGCGCAGTCGAAGCGTTGCTGAGATCAAGATTCGCAACATGGAGCGAGCCAAAGCTGACGCTGACCTCCGAAACAACACACTGCAAAGAGAGATGGAGATGTTCTTCCAGATGTATGGAGACATCAAAAGAAGAGGAGGGGGCGAAGGAGCAAGAGGGGGAGGAAGTCTCTGAAGATGGATAGAAAGCGAAAGATAGAGGAATTTTTTAAGTATATAGATAGGTCAGAGGAGGATAAAAGAGGAAGGGGGGGTTTGTTGCACAAAGCTTGATAAAAGGGATGGATGGACAAAGATGATCTTGACAAGAGATCCAACTCCTCTGAGTTAGTCATTAAGGCCGACCCTGAAAGCGTCAAACCCTGAAGGCAAACAATCAGGGCAAGAAATGAGTTACTGTCTGATCAAGAAGACAATCTAAAGAAATAAGATAGTGTTGTGTTATTTTAACCACTAAGCCTCCGGCTGGGTTGGTTAAGTTCTCAGTTTCTAGAGGATGGCTAGACAGTTTTGGATGTTGACGAACTTCTTCACCTGTGCAGTGAATGAATGGACCTGACTGTTGGATTGATTTAGCCGAGATACTGAACGACACTATAAGTGTCTTCCTGCTTTATGCAAAGTCACCAAACTGTGTCTTTATAGGGAATCTGAGGTGAGGTATTATTCAACATAAACCCAGGTTTCTCTTGAGAAAACAAACATTTTGAACTATCCATGAACAAACAAGATCTACAAACTAAAATGAGGAAAAAGAGGAAAGCAAAGAGGAAGCAAACTTAACGCCTGTCCAGACTGTATACTGCTCAAACTATGACATGTTTTGTCACAAACTCTTGTCATGTTGACATTCACAACCTACACCATCTGATCTCAGATGAGGTTTACTGATTACAAAATTATTCCAGTTGGAGAGAAGTGCGTTTGAAGTACATGATGCCAGAATTCCAGCTCAGAGTCCATCAGTCGATCTCTTGTGTCCACACAACACAGGAAACACTAATGCTGGTCTTTGCCTTCTTGAAAGTCATGTTGTTTTGGAGTGTTCGCTGCCTCCCTCCGTCCGCACTGTTGTTTTCCTGACAATCTCAGACTTTTCTCCAATATATGATACTAACCATGTTTGCTGTTTACTGTCAAAGCATCTTGAACAGTTCATAAAAAAGGTCAGGGTGCATCCCAGAGTGGCTCACTCAAGACAAACCGTTATGACGCGACAAAGCATGGATTCCTTTCTGACACAAGGGTTGCAGTCGAAGGTCTCAAAAGTTTATCTGGGACAGCAAAACTATATCCAAAGTTGTGTCGTCTACATTAGGTTTTAGAGAACTTAAAAAGTATCTTTCAGAGATGTCAGTGAAGTTTTTACCGCTGACATCTAAATGGAAAGGACAACCCTTCAACACATTTTCACTCCGACCTCGTTTGGTCATGGACTTTCCATGTCGATTTAGGAGGGGCCATCGCTCTGCCTGCTGTGCTCTCGATGCAAAGGCAACATTTACACTTTGCCACATGGATAATTACAACAAGATGCAGAAAAGGGGAAACTTGCACTCAGTTGCAAAACTTCATGGGCATGTTCGCGCTGTAATATCATTAGTGCAATATCTTTCGTGAATTGGATCATGAGATGGGGCAGGTAGTGGTTGCAAGTGGTGGACAATTTGTGGTCCAATGACCTGGCAAAATCCATTCTTTGTGAATTCACCTGACAAACTTCTCCTCAGGGGAAAAATGTTAATGTTAAAATCTGAATGTCCATGTCTCTTTTTAATTTTCACAGCTCAGGACTAAAGTCAACAGGAATCTCTGACTTCTGACTGTTACCTGAATGCAGCATCATGACCTTTTGTCTTTGCTCTGACAAATGGACTTTAATAAAAGAGCAATCATGTTTACTTTAAAATACAGATCTCTGAATCAACTGGACATTTTCCCACTGGCTACACACTGTTTTTCACTATAATAAAAAAGTATTCTGACTTGATGCGATAGTAAAGTACTTGCTGGGTGAAGATGTTTTTGTTTTTACAGTTTGAGTGTCAGGCGCCACAGAGAATGACAGTGTGCAATGAGTCTTTCAAACAAAGACATCAGAAATCCTGTTCACTCTGCATGAAGATGCTTTTGCAATAAAACACTCTTATGCTTTACCTGGTAAATAAACATGAATAAACATTTAATCACTGAATTTTTTCAGTGTTTTTGTCAGATTTAAATATGCACGTGTCCAGTGGGTCTAGTTGACTGTAAAATCAGAGATCACTGAGGTCTGCTGCACGACTCAGGATAAGCAGTGCAATCTGACTAATTTCAGTGTTGTTTGTCCTCCTAATTCTGAGTCCTCCTAAAACCATTTCTACACAAACATGGTTATTGATTTGATTGATTGTGCTTATTATTCTTAATTGCCTGTTCAAATGAATCAACATGAGAATTGTGGATGAAGAAATGAGGCTAACTAGAGGCTGAAATAAATTACTACAGGCCCACATAAAATGTTTATATGGCAATAAACAGTTAAACCTTCCTTCCTGTGTCAGCGAGGGTTTTCTCCGGGTATTCCAGCTTCCGCCCACAATCAAAAGACATGCAGGTTAATTGGTGACTCTAAATTGTCCGTAGGTGTGAATGTGAGTGTGAATGGTTGTCTGTCTCTATGTGCCAGCCCTGCGACAGTCTGACGACCTGACCAATGTCAGCTGGGATAGCCTTCAGTCCCCCCGCGACCCCTAACAGGATAAGAGTTTACGAACAATGAATGAATGAATGTATAAATATTGCTAAACATCTAGCTCCATTACAAATAATGCTTTGTTTCACAACAATGGTAGATGGTAGAACGCCAAAAGAGGCAAAGATATGAGCGAGCCCTGTATCGCAGATTACCAAACACTCTTATACCCTTCCTGGGATAAACATCATGCCTAACTTCCCTTGTGCGTGTAAGTGTATGGGAGTGTGATTTCCTGTTGTTTTCAGGGCTCACTCATATCTTTGCCTATTTTGGCATTCTACCATGCTACCATTGTTTAGCCCACAATATCCTTTATCCAATCAGCATATTTTCTACCACAATGTTTGACATGTCACCCTGTTCCATGACCTCTCGCCAAGGTGAAACCACTCAAGATTGCTCAGTTCCTGATAAACATGACTTGCTTCCTGCTTGACCTTAAGAGTGAGGTATTCCGTGGCCTTTTTGCCACCACATATTCAGCCAAAATAGAATTTCCGTAAGCCCAATAAACACTTGGGAGTAATTTTCAGAATTTATTTATTTTTTAAATTTATTTATCTTTTATTCAGCCTCCGTCAGTGTGTTTGCACTGATACATTTTACATTTTCACTGACAGGCTCCATTAGGATTAGTGCATTGTGGTCTTACTACCACTAGATGGCACAAAGTGTCCATGAATGAGGACAACAGGTCTAAGTTAAGTAGTTAAGGTCAAGTAAACCCAAAATGTGATGTCCACATGAGGACACAGGGTCTCAAGAGGATATTACTTTGGGTGTTTTTTGTGAACTCAGTGGAAGAAAACAGTGAAGGTATGCCAAAAAATATTTAAACCATAAAAAACATACTGATCCTTGTCTGTTGAGAATGTAACATTTATTCTCAATTTCCAAACTGTTTTGGCAAAAAAACATAACGTGTACAGACAATGTATAAATCAAGGAAAATATCTCTTCATCATCAACTGGAAAAAAGTCAAACAGATAAACAGAAACTGTGATTCAGTCAATTTGTACAACAGAGTCACACCACCGTACGGAGAAGATTCGGATGTGATACTTCAGTCAGGGGGAGATTTAAAGGGAACAGTGTCACACTTTAAACACAGAGCACTTGTGAACACAAACTATGTAACATAAACTTCAACTGAGAAGAAACAGTCATAATCATTTAATATTTACAGCTGCTGACAGCAGACTGTGTTGTTTTTTTGTATCCAACTTCAGAATTGTTCAACACAAAATCTAACTGACACCACAGCAGCACAGAAGTGGCAAATTTTTACTCCATAAAACAACCTCTTCCGCTGCTGAACCAGCAGTCTTTTTTTACATTATGCATGGAATCTATTACAGTATCAGCAAACAGACTGCTTCCACTAAATAACATAAGAAAAATAATAACAACAACAATCAGCCAGGTGCTATATGAATCATAGTGAATCATCATTAGGCTCTACGAAGCTTCTCACACACACACATCTTGCAGAGACCTTGCATAAAAAGCCATTTAACAGCACTGTAGGAATGTCTGACATCTCGATGCAGTTTCTTGGATTAAGTCAGTCATTTTCGTTACTGTGAGGCGACATGTTTTCAACATGTCCTTACAGCTTGCATCTTTAAATACCTACAGTGTTCTTTGCAGAGACCTTGTTCTTTCACTTTTTCTGAGTAACACAAGATTTCTGCAGGATGCAGCTGATGTGCACACTTCAGTCAACATACACACAGCATGTTCATCGCTTAAGCTCATCGGAAACAGGAATCCTTCATATTTGATTGGAGGTAATAAAAAAAACAGAGGCAAACATGTTACTGAGCTCACACACTGAAACCTAAATCCACTTCTTCTTTTTCTGTTTTGATTGAATCCAGCAATCTGAAAACCCTGAAACACTGCAGCAGTGTCAGTGTGTGAGTCTTGGCCACATGTAGCTCTGATTTTTTTTTTTTTTTTACACACATTATTTACTTCTGATCTCAAAGAAACTAAATCTGTTGCTACAGTAGCATATAAAAAAAAATCTATAAATTAAAATATGAAAAAAAAGTGTAACACAAAACAAATAGTGGAACGTTTCAGTGAGCAGGTGCCAAATTTTTAAATATTTCCTGAGACCAAATCTTTTACAATTGTACTAGGATAGACTTGTTCTTGGTTTGACTAATTCTTCCCACCCTGCTTATTGAAATGCTCCTTTAAGGAGACAAATGGAAAGTTTCTGGAGATGGACAGGATGTAGAGACCATCAACAGTGAAGAAGAGGATGATTTCTTGCATGAATCTGCATCCTGGAGGGCTGTGTAACACGACAGGGTTTGGGTCTGGTTGGGAATAGTGGGAATAAAGTGCATTTACAGGGGATCATTTTAACATAGGATCACCATCATCTTCACCATCCTCAAGATCAGTCAGTGGCCCTCCAGGTGATCTGGCATCAGAAGTCCATGTTGATGTCAGCATGCTGCAGCCAGGTGTAACGTTACAAGGGTGAAGGATAAGAGAGAGTATGATTTTCTAGCCAAACAACACAGTTAATGCCTCAAAGCAGTGAAGATGGAAAGTTGTCTGGATTTGTTTTAATCCAGAATTGTTTCAGTGGCGAAGCTGGTAGACAGAATGTTGGAGCTGCTGTTAAAAGGTCCCATGAAATGGCTTTGAGGTTTTACATGAAAAATAGACACTGATAATAGCGCTCTCCTCCACAGCTGACTGAGGAGGAAGTTTGTCAAACCAGGGGAACGGATACAATGTGATTATTACTAACAGGAATGATGTACAAAACTTTGATGACATTGCTGAATGAGGATGTCATCCCAAACATATAACAACAACAGTTTACATTTCATGGGACCTTTCATGGGATCTGAGCGAGCAGCTTTGACACATCATGTGTCCTCTTAGAAGCCAGATGGCGTCAGGATGTTCATGTCTCTTGGTTTAAGCTTGTGTGGGCGTGCTCCCTGCCGTCGACCCTCCACTGTGGGAATCTCCATTTTGGGAGGAGCCACCTTCTGAACGGCGGGGTTGTCAGCCAGCCGCGTGGCCTGTGACTTCATTACCTCCATGGGAGTCGGCTTCTGGGCACCACGGTACGCCTGCAGTGCAAAGCCTGCTGGGAAAAGAGAAAAGAAAATAATGTCTCACATTTTAGCACTAAAACTGCACATGGCTCAAAGGATCTAAAAAACAAAACCAGCTTGTAAGTTGTTTATTTCAGAGTGCATCCACCATGGATGATTTGTTTACAGCCCTTACCGCAATCTGTAAGAAAATGTATTACATCTACTTATGTCTCCGTCTCCGTCTGTTCCTCCTGCTATGATGTATTTAAATAAAACAGACTTAAGACTAAACTTGGATGCTTTACAGATTGTTTTTGAAATCAGAGACAGACATTTAATTCCAACCTGTAAAGGATCTGTTTACAGGGAATGTTTTAAGATAAGTGACACATGTGGTGTGTTCAGGTTTAGCAGGGCAACAGAGGACTTGTTGGCAGAGGCCTGTGCTCCTCTGGCTCCTTATGTAATATTGGATTGTTCAACACAGTGGCAAAGGTCTAATGCCCTGACAGTTCAATATTAAGTTTGCACAGTGACCCAGTCATCGCTCAGGACACCTGAGGTTATCTCATCACTGTGTTTATCGCAATAGAGGAGGAGGTGAATGAATGAGTGGGTGTTGTTTTGCAAGTGTTGTTTTGTCCAGTTTCTTGTGATTATACAAGGCCTAATTTGCAAAAACACTTTTAGGCAGAACTAGGAAATAAAATAAATAGGTAATAACTAGGAGCATCTCCCTCTTGTGCTTGTTTTTTTTAATGCATGTCAGAGCCATAAGACTAACAACTTATCATTTCTTTACATATTATTATTACATCTTTTTATGTTTTAAATAAATTTACTATTCATTTTATTTAAT
>JAPZEB010000006.1:27706495-27738433 GCA_029783705.1 Chaetodon striatus
TACTCTCAGAGGGGTTACATTGATGCTTCAGTCCTGTGATTTGTTCTTAATCTTTACAATGCTTTCTTGTCTTCGATTGAAATATTTTTTCAAATGCTTTTTATCGTGTGTCACAGCTGTGAAGCACTTTGTAACCCTGGTTTCAAAAAGTGCTGTATAAACTTTTATTTGCTTACTTACTATTATTTCATTGAGACTTGTTGTTCTATATTCATACAGCACTTTGGCAATATTGAATCTGCCAATAAATGCCTTTGAATTACAAAAGGACACAGACACCTCTTAATTTAATCTCATGGCAGCAGTGTCTCATAGATTAGTGTCTAAGGGAAGAAATAAATAAAAGTCAAGCCTTAAAACCCGAAAATCAATTTTTGGGTTACGATAAGGGATTCCCGCTGATGACGAACATATTCTTTTGAACTAGATTTTAGCACTGCAATGGAAGTTAATCTGTTACTTTACTGCAGCAGCCCTTATTTTTAAGGTCAATATCAAACCATTTAAAATGGATGATTAAATCCACACAGATTAGTGTAGTTTCTGTCACTCTTCTGAATAATGTCAAGCTGTCAAGTTGATTAGTTTGCTGAAAAGTCTAGAAACCTGTTTTTAGCTGACAGATGAGCAAATCATGAATCAAACAAAAGTAAAAAAAAAAAAACTCTTAAGTTACAAGTATATTACCTACCTAAAGTCATTATGGAAAAAAGATGCCTAGTTTCCAAACCAACCGAATCGTCCGACATGCTGTTTCTTAGTCGCCGTCAGTGCTCTATAACTAAACTTTTCGCCAGGATGCAGAAAAAATACACACTAGAATTTGGTTAGTGTTTACCATCAGTCTGAAGGTCATTTGTTAACCCATTAACCCAATTTCTTACATTCTGTCCAGTTATTACATAACACGATGTTATTACAAAATGTGTTGCTGCCTGCCAAAACAAAGAGGAGGGAGTGTAAGGCAATGCTGTTTACCTGCAGTTGTAGGGTCTGATCCCAAGTCAGATGTTGACTTCTGGACGAGCGGTCGTGGCCCAAATGCGCTCCACCGCTCAACCGTGCCCCCTACTGCTGTGTCTCCTCCCAGGTCCACGCTGCTGTTGGAGGAGCTCATGCTGATCTCTGAACTGGTACTACCAAACCAGCCCCTACAAAACACACAAACAGGGTGTAAACTTTCAGCGTTAATACCGTTTGCTGGTCATGAACAGGCTTTTAAACAGGATTTAGACCAGTGTTCCCAACTGGTGGGTCACAGATTAATTCTAAATGGACCACAAGTGACTAACAAACATGTCAAGTTTGTCAAAAAACAACAAAAACACTTTATTTTTAAGTACAGTGAATTTCCGGCAAGGAGTTTTTATTTTGAAGTGCTGTTTCTTGCTAAAGAGTAAGTGAATTATAGACAGCTGCTTGACAGAAACAGCAAACTAGCTCCATGACATGGCCAAATGCAAGTATGATGCTGAATATATTAAACTGTGTGGACCTTGAACTAATGACTACAGAGAAATCTGGACCCTGTGGCTGGACCAGTTGGGAACCACTGATTTAGACCACAGGATGTGTGTGTACCTGCGTTGCTGTTTTGGGGAGCTGTGTGGTGTGTTTGATGGAGTGGACTGGGCGGAGGAACTCTGCCGCTCTTCTCTGGCCTCCATGCTCTGGATCTGCAGTTTCTAAACAGCAATAACAAAACAGGCAAAAGTAAAATCTTAAACCTTAAATGGACATTAAAGCAGCCAACCTACAACTATACATTTTTTAAGTGGAACTCCATTTTGTGCACAGTTCTAGAAGAGCTCTACTGCATATGAGAAAAAAGTATAAAGCTTTCCGTGGCTCCAAAGGGAGTTGCGTCACATTTGATAAACTGCCTCAAGTTGACATTAAAGGCCTTTTTACACGGTGTTTTGGATGATTAATTCAAATGTCACTGGACAAACATATCAATTAATCAACCAATAGACACACAAAGTGAAATTCCACTGTGCCCCCCCGCCCCCAAACTGCCAGCTCCTGGAGCTCCCCGACCATCTGCCAGCCAAAATGTGATGACACATTTCAAATCATCCTGCGGATTTTTGCTCACAGCATGTGCAGGGAATTCCTGGTGCTGCTGACATGCTGGAAAGCCAAACACTATTCATCTGTATACACTCTCCACAAAGTGGTGACACACCTTTATATTTGCTCTAACACTGATTTTCTCTGCCTGCAATAACATAGATCCAGTGTATATCATCCTAACAGCTGCATAGTAACAACAGTGGGGGATCATGTTATTATTGCACTTACAGTGGAACTATCTCGCCCATAAAAGCCTATGAAATAAAAACAGACTCAGGTATTGGCACCCGAAGGGCTGGGTACAAGTACTCAATACCTTTAAGGTATCAATCAAAATATCCCAGTGCCAAGTAATATTAAAACCTCTCCAGTCAAACGATACCTGTATTTGATCACTGTTGTACCCTGATCTAGAAAAAAATTACTATTTGTATAGCTTTGCTTGCAGCCAATCACCATAAGCACTCTTCGATTTAATGCAACGTGTCATTGGCCCACTACCGCAGCAGCTACAACCCATGCAGTGAGGTCAAGCGCAGTGTATTTGATTAAAGTGGCATTTTAGAGTGCCAAGATGGCATTAAGAGTTTGAAAGTGATTTAAGTGGTTAACTTCCAATCAAATAAAGTTGAAAAAAGTAGACTTTGAGGGTGCTGGTATGTGAATTCTTTAAATGATTCCCAGCCCTGTGCCGCTCAGACCCACGTAGGGGTAAAACAAGAACATGTTTTTAAAAATAGATTGTTACAGGTGTTGTTCACACAGTGTGAACTGCAGTTTAACTATTTAACTGTGAAACCTAGAGAAGCTGAGACAACACGCCTCGACCAGCCAAGGCCCTTCTGTTGCTTTCTCACAAGGCTGTTTTCTGTTCCAACACCCGCTGATAAATAATTACCCGCATCTTGGTTGTACATATGCGGTACGGTCTGCGTGTTAAAGTGCATGTCTTACGTGGAGTGATTCAGGCAGGCGGTGGTGGTGTCTCGTCTCCTCAGCAGTGAGGCCTTTGTGGGGAGTGTAGCTGGTGTCAGTGAGCCCCGCCCTCTGCTCAAACTTATACACACTTTCCTGAGTCTGCTCTGAAAGAGAAAGAGAGAGAAAATAGTTTTAAAAAATGTTTAAAGTGACGATCCATTCTGTTAATATCAACAATTAAGCCCAGTAGCATTGGGGGGGTGAGGATGACTTAAAAACGTTTGTGTTTAAAAGGCTATGGGCATCCTGAATCCCATTTTCATGTTGAATATAAGCGCCATGAACAGCATCAAATAACGCCAACTGCTAAAGGAGCTAATGGCGCTGACTAGGGGGCAACCAGATTGGTGGCAATATAGTTCAGTGACAAAGCTGTCCTGATATCAGAGGTAACTGCTGTCAGAGCACAGTTCAAAGTGGTGGCAACGAGCTAGCCAGTGGGATACACACATGCACTGACATGCACATGCAGCTGGACTGGCTCACCACAACAAACCACAGAGAAGCTCGGATTACAACACACACAGAGGGAGTGTGACTACATCTACAACTACATCTTGACACAGCAAGTAGTGGTTTGATGCTACATTCATGATCTGAATGTTGCATACAGAACTTTTAAAAAGGATTGTTGGAGGGATCTAAGATTTTTTTGGGCACATGACAAGAAATAAACGTGAAAGTTCTGCTTAAATAGAGAATATTATGGTCATTAAAAGATGTAACATACTGGTGATGAGAGAATTCATGATGATGGAGGAGGCCTTGGTTTTCACTACATTTGGTGACCTGGAGGGGGTGCTGTCCGGCACTGAAGGTTGTATCACTGTACCACTCTCATCCTCCTGGTGGAGAAAAAAAAAAAAAACACACCAACACCATTATCATCATTATCATCTACACTCTGTATCACACACATGTGAGTGTGTTGTGGCAGCCATGTCTCACCTCAGCCAGATGTGTAAACTTCCTCTCCGGTATGATTGGTCGTCTCCACAGGTTGTTGATGCTGATGTCGTGGGGGGGCGTGGACATGGGCGCCTCCAGGTTATCGTCGTAGCTGAGACCCCGTCGGGTCATCCCGATGGGAAGCTTCATCCCGCCCATCCCAGAGCCCTCTATGGCTGCGGATACAAACAACAATAGGAACTAAACAACAGCTTCCTCTCTATGTTCCCTTACTGAGAGCGCACCACTCTGACGCAGTGGCTCAGCAGAAACCAACTGAAATCAATGTCTCAGAAAGAGGACAGTCATTAACTGCCTCATCAGCTGACAAGTCTCCCAGCATCCCCCTCAGCTCTGTGATGTTAGGTAAGTCAGTGAGTGTCACATGCACTGGCATCAGTTTTTGAGTATTCCATTCATGTGTTTGTGCATGTTAGCACTGCATGCTGGTTTCAGAAACCAAGGTAATGTAAAAATGGTCTACATTTTGTTTTGTGTATACCTTATATCCCACATGTGATTAAAAAAAAGATATTGTGAGACTAATCATTGGTAAATAATGAGCCTCTGGGCACAGGCACGCAGTAGGCCTCACCACCTCTCCTACATAGGAGCAAGACACAGACTTTATAGCTCTTCAGCCTCCTTTTGTTATTGCTTTGCATCTCGTTGTAGTCGTTACACATTTTTCTGTGGTTTTGTGTCCCTTTGTAGTCAGTTTGCATCTCTTTATAGTCCTTCTGTGTGCCTTTGTGGTCTTTTATGTCTCTTAGTGGTCACTTCAAGTCTCTTTGTAGTTGCTTTGTCGGTTTTTATAGTCTCTGTGAGTCTGTGTGTGTCTCTTTTCAGTGGTTTTGTATCTCTTTGTGGTCATTTTATGTTTTTAAGAGGTCATTTTGAGTCTCTTTCTGGGCGCTACATCTCTCTTTGAGTGACATTTTGCAAGCAAAGGCCAGGAGGAGGGCCTGTGCCCAGCAGGCCCATTCAGTAATACATCCATGAAACTAAAAATCTTTACATTATTACTCATGTAAACATACACAACACAACACAATACAATACAACTAAAGAGCAGAAATGGGTGGTCTAATGTAAAGAAAATATTTTTAGAATATAGTAGGCAAACATGGGGATACCTGAGACCTGCTGAATCAGTAGGTTTACAGTTTTTGTGAAATGGCTGCTGCCACTGGAAGCCCCAATTTCATGCAGCATTCCTACAGTCATGCGACTTGTAGTTCTGCTCTTGTTTAGTTAAAACGGATGTGTTTGAGCCAGTGGGGACGGATATTAATAGACACTAATAAACAATGTGTGACTCAGTGTGACTCACAGTATGAATGTGTGGGATTCAAATCCATGCAGATGTGACTGGTGTGAGAGACAAAACAATCTGTTTAATCCCTTTATGTGTGACGCAACAAGTCAGTATTTCCTCTGTCTACTTCCAGTGTAAACCGGAGTGCTGCCTGTAAGTCCAAACTCACAGAACACACGCTGAAGGCTTTAGTGAAAAGATGTGGTGGCTCATCACATGCCAGCTGAGTGTCTCAGAATGGAAGAAAATGAAGGTGGGGCATGATTTTGAACACTGAACCACTGGATTATACACTACTAAGCAAAAGTGTGTGGGCTGAGTTAGGGTGGACAGTATGTGTCATTCCTGCCTCCAAATCAGGCTTTCCAGAAGATTTTGGAGCCTTGCTGCTGTGATTTGCTCCCATTCAGCCACAAGAGCTCCAGTGAGCTCTGACACTGATGTTAAGCATTAAGGCCTGGCTCACAGTCAGTGTTTCAAATTCATCCCAAACTGCTGGATGGGGTTGAGTAGGGAAATCATTTCTTTATGGGCCTGGGTTGGTATGGGGGTCACTGTCATGTTGAAACAGGCCAACTGTTGCCACAAAGTTCAGTGCACACTATTGTCTCAAATGTTGTGGAGTTAAGATTTACCTTCACAGGAACTAAGTGGCCGAGCACAAACAACAACAAATACTCACCTGGTAAGTCCCCTGAGCCAGACATGGTTTCAGTAAGACGATGAACAAGATCAAGCAGGACAGGACCTGGACAAAAAAAGACAGAGAGGTTTCTGCATTATTATATTCTCATACAGAGTTAAGTAACAGAGCACAATAGATGAAAGAGTGTTTATTCTGCAACCTTTCATTCTCCTCATTCTTTACATTATGTCCCATACATACCGACAGGCTTCAGATAACAGCAGCAATGCAGAAGAGATACCAACAGACAGTTAAAAAAGCCACATGCTGAACAGGCTCCTACCTTCTGGCTGTGTTTCTGTGATGTGGACTGGCTGGTGAAGTGGCAGTGGCAACAGTTACATCGGTCTGTCTGAGACACCCGAAGCCCTCTGGCAATGCATCGTGGGTAAGCAGCCAGGCCAGAGAAGCAACTGTGGAGGCAGTAGAGGTCAAAGGTCAACCATGTGACAATCCATTGAATTTGGAGACAAATCCTCATAGGGCGGTGCAGTGGGTAGCATTGTTGCCTCACAGCAAGAGGCCTGGTTTAAAATCTGGGTGGGTTTTTTGCGAACCCCGGGGTGGGGGAGCGCTTCTGTGCGGAGTTTGGATGTTCTCGCCATTTAAATCTGGGTTTTCCCTGGGGACTCTGGCTTCCTCCCACAGTCCAGAGCCATGCAGGTTAGCTTAATTGGTGACTAAACTGGCTGTAGGTGTGAATGTGAGCCTGAATGGGTGTCTGTCTCTAGTCAGCTGGGAAAGGCTCCAGCACCCTGTCACTCCCAACAGGATAAGTGGTTACGGAAAATGAATGAATGAATGAATGAACAAACACTCATCACACTGACTTTATGAATGTGCTTTAAATCTTCTAATATTTTTTCTTAAAAAATGTCAAATGTTTGGCAGATTTATCCAAAAATAAAGGACTGTAGAGGACCTGTGAAATGCCAAGGAGTTACATTTCCTCTTCTTATATCAAAATAATTTTTATCCACGCTGTACTAGAATTTTCCATGCTTCATCTACCTGTTTCAACACTTTACACTTACTGAAACAACTGAGAAATGGTGCCTATCTTCAGTGATAAATTCAAACTCAAAAAACATTCCATCAAACTCAGATGCTCTTGATGTATTGAGCATTATTATTTTAACATTTTTAATCAAAATTAAGATTTTGCATTTTTGTAACCTCTACAAACTTTAAGATTTCAACTAAAAAGATAACAACCAAGTTTTGTGGGTTTAAATAATGTTTAGCTTTGTATGCATTTGTAATGTTGGACTGATTGACAGGTTTAAAGGCATTAAACTACAGATTTTGTTTGTGGTAATTTTCACAAAATTGTGATTAAGGGATACTGGAAGAGAGAAAAAGATATAGTGTATAACAAAAGAAGCTTAAGCCCTGTTATAACCGGATGACTGCAGGGATATTCCGAAGGATGACGGCAGACAGACTGGATTACATAACAGCATGCAGCAGTGGCAGCAGCACTGCATCACTGACCACAGGTTTACTTCAAAATGTTTTGTCTTGTGTGGCTGAGCAAGACAGCCTTGCAGATTACACAGCATAATTTCTACTTCTGTGTCATTATTATCATAATTATTATTATAATGAATGTAATTAGAAGCTGCATGACTCCTCTGTACAAGGTTGTGTCGTGCGGCACATAAACAAATAGTTGAAGATTTAATAATTTCACAGTTAAACCCTGACCAAACACACAAGATCACATATGTGAAATTCACATATACAATACACACAATTCTGCCAGCATCATCCATGATGGGGGTCACAGGGTCCACCCGCAGAACTCCATTGAAACATTCGGCATTTTAAGGTAATTTAGAGGCAATGGAAGTGATGGGTATATGACTGTCTGATGCTTTCGATATTCAGATCATGCCATTGTACATTCAGCAAACATCCCAATCGCCTAAGAACATTATTTCCAAGCTAATCTCACAGGCTGTTCGTTATTTTGCGTTTCGGTGAAGGGGGGAAACGGAGGGGCCAGTTATCAAAACGTACATTTTATTTTACTAAAACACGTACCAATCGGCGTACCGAGTATCCCGAATTGAAGAATAGCTGCTAAACATTCGCAAAATGCCTTTGGTCGAGATTTAACATTTACGCGAATAACGCTAGAAGCGTTGCATCCTTAAATCATTCAATTTTACGGTGTAGTTTGGTGGCAGCGGGTGGGCTCGATGGACGAGATAGCGGAACCGCAGCTGGCTGAAGGACAAGATGCTCCTCAGCCGACGACAACCAACGGTTGATAACACACTGCTGTCTGCCTTATTTCCACTCACCGGAGGTAAAGGCGGCTTCAGGACGACGATTCAGATATAGATGACCCTCCGATGTCGACTGGACCGCATAGAAAACAACAGAGTTGCTGGGTAGCAGCCATTATCGTCCGATAAGCAAAAGCCGCTTCCTTCATAAAACGGCACAATGCCTGTTCTCGCGGAACATCGCGAGAGTTCTAAAAAATGACTCATGGTAACTGCAAGCAGAGCTGCGGACACAATACACAGATTGAAATATGTTTACAGATTTTTTACTCTAATTATGTTATTTTAATTCAAATGTATTTATCCATTTTACCATCCCAATCCTTTCTTTAATTTAATTTAATTTAATCCTTTTATTTTTTCATTTATTTTTATTTTATTTTTATTTTATCATTTTAAAGTGTTCATTTTAAAACACGAAACTGTATTTGTGTTCATTCTTTTGCTAGCCATATTCACTAATATTTAGTGTTAAATTAAATTACACATTGGTAGGAATTAAAGTCTGGTGAAGAAATACTAAATCCCTCTACATTACATTATTTGTGTTGCAAGAACACAGTCAATTTGAAATATATATAGTTTTGTTGTTTTTTATTTTTTTATTTGATTTAATTTGATGCATTATTTTTTAATACTAAATTCCTATTTCATTTACATTTTTTAAATTATTATTTCACTTTATAATTTTACTGTATTCATTTTGAATAGTAAAGCCTTTGTGCTGTATTTATATTATTTTTTGGTAGCCATATTTACCAATATTTAGTTTTAAAAGTATATACAATCCGTCATGTGTTAAAGGCTTATAATTACTTAGTTAAATTTTACGTTGGCAGGAATTAAAGAAAGGATCAGAAATACTATATCCACTTAAATAATTTAACGTATCATGTCAAATGCTTAGTCCCTATATTTTATCAATGTTGCATAAAAGCAGTAAATTTGAAATATATTATTTGTTTGTTTTATTAATTTTTATAAGTGCATTGATGGTAAGTACTCTCTACACTTCTATTTAATTTATTTTGCCTATAGTTGATATATTTAAAATATTGAATCCATAGTAGTAAAAGTATAATATTCTTCTCTGAGATTTTTGAAGAACAAAAAAGTAAAAACAAACAAACAAACAAAAAGTTCAAAACAACCTTTAAAAATTCAGCGTGAGTTTGACGTGTCACTGCTGGTCTCTGGTATAATGGCGCCCTCTAGTGGACATCAGTAGGAAATCTATCTTTATCTAATGTACCAACCCAGACTTTTTGCATTTAAATCAGTGTTTTTAATACAAAATCCCCTTAGTTTAGTCTATATTTTTGTTTTTATTTGAGTATGTTCATTTTACATATTGAAGCCCATGAACTTCTTCATTTTTTATACATTTTTTCCCAACCACATTTACTTATACTGAATTTTAAAATCATATATATTCTGTAACGTGTTGATTGCTTGTGTTTAATTCAATTCCACAATATTAGGAATAAAAATAAAAGTGACTGTGACAACAAACGTGTCCTAAAAATGATTGGAATATTTCAGTTTCATAATAGTTTGTCTATGTCTATTTATATTTTTATTCTTTTTAACAATATCTTACTAAATATTGACCACCTTTGGTTTCCCTAATTTTCACAATAAAAACGACCATGTACAGCGTTTGTCAATAAAAAAGGTAATCTTGACTCAAGCTCTAAACTATCATATCTAGAATGTACAAGTTTCCTGTTTTAAATGCGCAAAGCTAAGGAACTGACATTATTACACCTTAATGAAACAAATAAATTTATTTAAAAAATACTGGTTGCATGCACACATCTTCTGGTTTCCTCAGCAGATTTTATTGATACATGGTTGGATATAAAACACAGTGACAAAGGCTTTCAAACCTGCAACAGGTCTCTTTCGTCATTGCTGTGTCTTTGTCTCCACCTAGCGGCTGACTCAGACTCAGCAGCCATTTTACCTTTCATTTTTCCTATTTCTACAGGTATTCTTCTCTCTGTGGAGTGAATCTTCAGGTCTTTCTACTCTTGGCAATAAATCACGACAGTGTAAATTCACATGCATTCCCTAACATTTACGAGAGGTTTCAAGTGTCCAATCCACCTGCACGTAGGAGGAGCACCTGGAGAACCCCCCTGCTTTTTTGGCAGAGCAATCAGGTCGGACTTCCTGCCAGCTGTGAGCCACATTCCCCTCTGATCCCTCCCACCTCCTGAGCTGTACTCGCAGGCAGAGCACCTCCCTCTGTAGTTGTGTTTTCCTGCCCATTGAAGAACTCCTCCAACCGGACTTTCCTCTCCAGTTTACCCAGCAGAGGAGGAAGTTTAACCGGGGAAACTCAGCTCTCCGTCGCGCCGCCGCTGAAGGAAAAACTACCTGCGCGCTTTTGTCCCGCAGCGACTTCTTCGCCAACTTTCTGCGGTTGTTTTCTCTCTCTCTCTCCGGGGTTTGTGGGGGGTCTGAGCCGATCCACCAAGATGTCTGTCACGAGCCAGAAGACGACGACCACCTACCGGACCGTGAACGTGGCCTCTCCGGAGCCGGTGACCAGCACGATGATCTCGGCCTCGCCGGTGTCCCCGCTGCCGTACGCGCTGAACGGCTCCTACGAGACGGTGCGTTACCTGGTCCCGATGCAGCAGCCCATCCAGCAGCAGTCCTACATCCTGATGCAGCAGCCCATGATGCAGCAGCCCATGATGCAGCAGATGGTGTCCCCGGTGTACCTGCACAGTATGCCGCACCTGAGCATCAGCAGCCAGGAGTCCAGCGACCTCATGTACCAGCAGCAGAGCACGGTAGAAGTGAGACTCATGTTCACCTTCACAATGCTTGTTGAAACTACTGTTACTATGATTATAAGCTGGAACTAAACCTCTCCATATCAACAGGTTGCAGGTCACAGCTCATTTTACTTGGTCAATGAAAGAGTTTAATAACCTGAACTTGCACAACAGTGATATTTACAGACAACACCACAGATAAAAGGTGAAAAACCAACATACAAGCTGGTTTAATAACCACTGTGACCCATCGAACCCCTGCAGGCTGGTTGATATTGCTCTCTGCACACCATCAATCAACCACCTTTTAATACCAACATACAGTTATAAATATCTGCTTCATGTATGTATTTACTTCTTATACAAAGTTAAAGTATGTTTAATTTTTTTTAAACCTAATATATCAGTCTTAACCTTTTTTAAACACATGTTTTATTATTTTAATATTCATATTAAATAGCAAAACCCATATATTTTGTGTTTTTTCTACCCATATTTACAGATATTGAGTTTTAAATAGATTTATAATCCGTCACATGTTGTTTATTTCAAGTCTACATTGCCAGGAATAAAAGTCAGGTGAAAAAAAAATCCATTATTATTATTATTTTAACATATTTAATTTGAAAGACATTGCATTTACATTAAAAAAATTTTTTTTAATTAATTTAAATTAATGTTGTGCATTGATTTTTTTAAAATACAAAATCACCTATATTTTATAATTTTACTAGTTTATGTTAATGTATTATTTTAAATATGTAATATATTTCCTTTCATTTAAAAAATGCTGCATAACCAGTACATTTCAAAGACATTTTCTGATCTATTTGTCTGTCTATCTGTCTATACACACAATCTCTTAGGCAAAGTTTAACTTTAAAAACAGTATAAAATCAAGAGAAATATAAGTTCACATACTTAAATTATGTGAGAGGATCAACCAGACGTTTGCATGTAATTTTGGATCTCTCTTACTCTGGGCTTGAATGCAGGCAACCTTCTATGACTTGTGCCTCAGCTATGATCAGACGTAACTAGCTGCAGGTGGAACGCTGTAGACGTAATGGTAATACAGACTTCCTCAGACTTGCACCATTTGCTTTGAGAAAGAGTGCACGCATACACTGATCACAGTCGGCTGTTAAAACGTCTTCGATGGTTTATTAGTCTGTCAGTCAGGTCACTTTCAGTTGCTGGAGCAGGACGGCGGAGGACACACTTTGCAGGTGTCAGAGGAACACCAGCAGCATACTTCTCATACAGAGACGACTTATTAATTCTGACACTGTGCTTTGGATTTTCACAGTTTATGACCAGATTAAAATAGGTGAATGTGATGGACAGAGGGATCAGCTGATGGCGTAGTTTCCCACCAGACGTGCATGCATTTTAACCACAGTTAAAAATGTTTGCTGTCTCCAACTTCTTAAATGTCTCTTTTCATTTGATTGTAAACTAAATGTCCTTGGAATTTGGACTGATATTCAATCTAAACAGGGTTTACCTGTTGTGAAGACGTTACCTCAGGGTGGCCTTGGTTTATTATTTGTCAGATATTGTAATTCTGACATTTTGAAGACAAGCTGATTTATCGGGAAAGAAAAAGGCAGATTAATCGACCATAAAAATAGTTGTCAGTTGCAGCCCTAATGCCCCTTTCACTCTCTCCTTATGTTTCTTGTCAGTTTCAACTGCTGTCAATAAAAAGCTAAAAATGACAATGACGTTTTTGGCTTATTCACTTTATCTTTAATCAGATAGCTCCTGATTTAAAGTTCCCATATTGTAAAGAGTCAGATTTCCATGTCTTGGTCACTGTAAAGCAGATATAGGTGCTCTAGAAATACTTTGACAGTATCAGAATGCTCAATCCAACACAGTCTGTATTCGGGAGCTTTTGTCTTGCGTTTCATTGTGACTACGACTTTGCTAAGCCTTGAATGTATTTCTCAAGGTAAGGTGTCTGCACGGCTGCTTTGTTAAAACACAAGATTGTACAATTAACACTGATGCATTTGCTCACCTTATTTTGTGAAGTAGGGAAACATTTTGTCGGAAAAAACTTTGTCATATACCTCAATGCAAGGTCCTTTATCTGGTATTCACACTGGAACTAAGGTGTGGCATTTGTATCAAACATTTTATTTCAATTACTTGGGTTTTTCAGTGTCATTTTGCCCCTCCTGACAAAATGAGCCGTGGTGAAGTTAACGTTATCCGCTAGCATTCAGTGCAAGTCCAGCCCTTTGCTAGCTGACTAACCGATTTATGGGTGCTGTGTCACTGCCAAGATATAATGAGGCATTAATTCGTGTATCGTCCTATTAATCAATACAGACCGTGAGGAAGGCCTGCTTCCATCTGACTCTTCCTCTTTATATATTACTTTTTTTTTGTCCTGCACCTGCAGGTCTCCTCAGCAAACCCTTCCCTGCTGTGCTCTGATATATCACTTCCTCAATACCTTGCCCTTTCGCCCTTGGGATGGTTTACACAAGGCATCCACTGTGGGCTGAAAACATTTGAATATTATCTTCTCTCCCACATCCTCCTCCTCCTCCTCCTCCTCCTCTGCCTCTTTGATAAAAATATCCTGTCTAACTCTTTGCTCAGCTCCTGGAGTTGTTTGATCTCTTTCTAGTATCGAGTGCAACAGAATATTTTAGGAGGATTCCCTCTGGATCTCCCTCTTGGCTGCTCGTTGTCCTGATAATTTACACATTCAGGTTCTGCTGTTTGAGCCGCTGCACTCAGAGCTAAATGCTTACGATGTGTCGGGTAAAGACACGGTGCCGCACCCGGTCTGACTCAGCTGAGGTGGCACACCCTCTCATTTGAAGACAAACACATTCTTCCACCTGGCTGGATCACCTCAGCTGAATTAGCAACGATCAGAGGTTAGACTGCAGGGCTTCTTATCGGCTTTAGACTTTGTCTGTGTAAAGGTTTTGAGCTTCGGAGGACACACAATTCCCCTGATTTATTTTATTTTATTATTCAGTATCTCACCTTTAAAAGTCATACCAGGCCCTGCAAGAATACTTCATTCTGATTGGCTCTAGGGTGACCTTTATTTTGTATGATCTACAGTATGTTGGGGCACCAGAGCTGTAGTGTGCTATGTAAATAAAGAGCAACTTTAGTGTTTCTTTAATGTTTCTACATGCTGATTTTTTTTTATGTCTATTAAGCATCGGAAGGTTTTGAGGTGTTGGTGCAATCGGCAGTGTTTAAAGGATTAACAGAAAATGAACAAAAACATTTCCTCATTCTGGCGTCTTAATTGTTGGGATTGTCATTGTCATCGTTAAAAAAGGAGTGCTTTATAGCGCATTTTCATTGGCAAGTAAGCTGATACATCTCATCTTCCCTTATGTTACTTTGTGTGAATTTATTTCAACTGTTACTGGCTCGCATTCAACTTTCGTTTTTTGCTCATGCCTTCAGTGTGACATCAGCGCATACAGACAAGTACCAACATCCTCTTCACACTGTCAGGAAACAGGATTACTTTTTATTGTGCAAAATACAAGGTGAAAAGTCAAATGCAGCACATTTTAAAAGGGTCAGTTCATTTTCCTGGTGAGAAAAAATGCAGAAGGTCAGTTAGAGTCCATAATTAACATCAGAGTCAGAAGCAGATTTATTGCGCAGGTAGATTTTCACATACAAGGAATTTACCTTGTTGTTTTGGTACATGACAATGAAGATAGTAAAGGAAATAGCAAGTAAGTGCTGTAAAAGTTAAGAAACATAAATACTGAATAGAAAAGTTCAAGATATGCAAAAAAAAACTATGAAAACTTGTACAAATTATCTTTTAAAAAATGAAACAGCTACATTTTTGTGCAGAAATGTGCAAAAATATTGACCAAGGAATATGCTAAAGTTCACCGCAGGAAGTTAAAGGAACATAACACACAAATCCAGAAGCCGAAAAAATGTAATGCCTCCTCCCCCCACATTGTCTTTATTAATCATAAATTATAACTGGGCAGGCAACTATTAAAAGTGGATCCATGTTAAATTTGATTGAAATAAAGACCAACATGACAGCATGAGAAAACATTGTTTATTGTCCCTACCATAATTCATATTCATTTAAATTTCTTTCACCTCACATTTTTCCACTGGTCATCCATGCCCGTCCTACAGTGGCTCTATGCCCCGTCAGGGAGGCCCGCCCCACAAAGTGAGCTGCCTGAGACGGATGTGAAGATGTTTATGTAATGTGTAGTGACATCAGTGTGTCGTGGCTGACTTGTTATCATTAGCATTCTTATCTTACATAATGCACGCTGCTTCCACCCAGGTGATCCTGAAGTGCACATTTTTGCAGGTTTTTTTTTTCTGAATAAACAAAGTCACTTACTCTGCAGCAAACAGCCACATCTCTACCTTCGTCCTGCATGTGGTCACTTTGTCCTTACCATGTGCTTAATAGGCAAACAGCCACAGACCGAGAAATGGTTGGGTTAGCTTGGATATAGACTGATAAACGTACTTGCTCTTTTGACAATGTACAGCTCAACATGTGACTTTATGGTGTTGGATATTGTTGGTCAGCTGTGAGCTGCTCATTAATCCATGTGTGTTTAATTTTATTTCAACATTGTCATATTTGTACTGTTAGATTATTTTATGAACATGTCCCAGTGTTCCCAATTAAGTATTTCTGATTCTGGTATGTGTGAAGATGATCTGACCTCTGTTTGTGACTTGCTTGCCTTGATTTGCCCTTTTTAAAACATTTTCCTAAACTAAATGATAAAGATGAAGTCATGCATTTTCTTAGTGGTCAGAGAGAGTCTGACAGTCTCTTCTTTATTCTCTCCTTTTTTTATCTGTTATTTCAGAGCATCAGCGGGAAGTCGTCATCAGTGTTCAGCCAGTCGTCCAGTCCCATCAAGAGCCCTGAGCCGAGTGCAGAGGAAGAGGTTAGGACACACACACACACACAAACACCATGCACCACCTCTGAATGAAAGCCTTCTGTTTGGTAAAACCCTCATTAAAACCTGGCGGCCACACAACTATGTGTCCTTCCCCTTAGTGTCAAACTATTAAGCAGAATCCTTGTTAAGTCTTGTGTAGTTTATTTGAGTTCAGCTTTTTCTCACCCATTTTAAATTGTGCTTATTTTTGTGATGACACACAGATGTGTGTGCTCAAACATAGAGAGTTGAGGATAAGCACAAAATCAAACCTTTAATCTCAAACAAAAACAAAGAATCTGACTTCAGGTGTAAACCCCACTGACAGACACCTGAAGTCAATGAGTTTTGGCCAACTCAACATACTCCCAAGCAAATGAGCCTCTAACTTGTTGCGACAAGCTGCAGGTAATCCCGCACTCTGAAAACATCACTCAAGTTGAAAAGGGAAACTAAGAGAGAGGTCTTGCATCAGCATTGCAAAATGGTCCAGCAGGAAGTGGAAAACATTTGATAGACAATTAAATCCAGCGTGGAGTATTAAACCTTTCCAAAACTGATAATTAGAGATGAAACACACAGATAGCAGCTGTGACCATTTAAGTTTCAACATGTTTGATGTACTAGAGGTAGAAAACTTCTGAGGCGGTGTTTTACTTGACTACGTTATATTTAGAGGTGTTTCTTTCTGTTTACGCACATTCGTGGGACAGAATATTAGAGACCACCAGGGGTGCAGTGCTGCCAGAGTTCACTGGAACAACACTCCGCCACTTTTTGTGCCTCCATGCTGGCGATAGTCGTGTCCGGAAGCATTATGTATTTGTGTTGTCCATCTCATTCTGGTGAATGCAATTCTCAAGAACGCCCTGAGGGAATGTTTCCAAATTCGGCACAAATATCCACATGGATTCAAAGATGAACTGATAAGATTTTGGTGATAAAAGGCCAAAAGTCAAGGTCACTGTGACCTCGTCTGTCTCATCCTCATGAAGGCAATATCTCAGGAACACCTCAAGGGAATTTTCCCAAATTGGCACAGGCATCCACTTTGACTCAACGATGAAGTGATTAGAGTTTGGTGGTCAAAGGTCACCTTGACCTTATATCGATCTCATTCTTATGAAAGGGATATCTCAAAAGGCCTTGAGGGAATTTTGTCAAATTTGGCGCAAACGCCCACTTGAACTGATTAGAATTTGGTGGTCAAAGGTCTCTGTGACATCACAAAACATGTTTTTGGCCATAACTTAGGAATTCATGCGCTAATTGTGACAACATTTCACACGATTGTCACACGAACAGGATAAAATGATGAAGTGGTGACATGATATATCCAAATGTCAGAGGTAAACCTTACTGCGACATCATAATGTTCTCTAAAAACACTTTTCTGGCCATTACTCAGGAACAGAAGGGGAGACATTTGGTCAGACACTAAATTGGTGACACTAATCTTGGGTGTCCACCCTAAAGCTGTGCTGATTGTGTAGATTTTCTGTGCCACCGGGGGAAGATGTGTATGAAGCAACCATGTTTTCACAGACATGGATGTAAACTGTGACTGTAACTTGATGTTTTCGCAGAGACATACAACTGCAAGGTGGTAATTCACCTACATTTTTTAAGCGCTTGAAGATCCAATCATCACTAAATTTTATATCATGCAATAAAAACAAATGGAATTCTCAAAGCTGTCAGATTGACGTTCATAATGTGCTGATTGATATATGACAAAAACTCATTCAGTGAGTGACATGCAAGAAAACACTCTGCCTCCAGTAGTCTTTGTTCAGCACAGAAAAATAAATTATTTTTCTCTGATCCTATAGCTGCTAACTGTAAAGATGAAAAGGTAGTAAAACATTTTTCATAGTTTTTTTTATAGTTAATGAATGTGTGTAAACTTACCACTGAAAGAACAGTGGTTAGATCATCTTCGAAAGCAGTCACAACTTAAACCATGTGCATGCACGTACATGCATCATCGGTGCACTGCAGTACTTAAACAGATCCCATTACATCCCTAGGGACACCTCTTAATATATTGCTAACCCTCACCTACGGCCATGAGTTTTGGGTAGTGACCGAGAGAACAAGATTGCGGATAAGAGCAGCTGAAATTAGTTTCCTCCGTAGGGTGGCTGGGCTCAGCCTTAGTTAGACATGTCAGACATCAGGAGAGAGCTTGATATACAGTAGCTAATCCTTCGCATCAAAAGGAGACAGTTGAGGTGGTTCGGGCATCTGATCAGGGCGCCTCCTGGCATGTCTAAGTGGTAGGAGGCCCTGGGTCAGACCCAGAACATGCTGGAGGGATTGCATTATTCATCTGGCCTGGGAACACCTCAGGATCCACCAAGAGTAGCCTGAAAGTGTCGCTGGGGAGAGGGATGTCTGGAGTACTGCTCAGCATGCTGCCTCCATGTCCCAGCCCCAGATAAGCAGATGAAAAATGGATAGATGGATGGACAGTACAACACCACCAACACTGCCAACACTCCAAATGATTCACAGTTTGAAGTTTGATCTTTCTGAGCTGTTTCTTCAAATTGAGAAACTAAAAGAGGAAAAACAAAATGCAGAGGGGGGTGTGGAGTCCATGTTGGTTCAGTACTGTAGACACACCCATCAGCATGAAACCTCAACATGGGAACATGTCGGTCTGTGAAATTGCAGTAGCACAACAAGTGTCTTTTATTTTTCTATTTTTTTATTTTAGATCTCGTAATTTCAGCCGGAGGCGGTTCACTGCACATGCGTGCTCTCTTTTATGTGCAGCTACACCCTGCCTCCACATTCACACTCTTACAACAGCACTTTGTTCATAATCATAGGACCTGCAACTGTCGCAACACTGACAAACCATTCAGGGTGGGTGTTACATTGGGGTGTGTCTAGCCGCTTCCCAGAGGCCTTTGCTGTGGGTGGGTGCATTCCTGTGATTGGAACCTGCATGTATATGGCTGTTGTCAAAACAGGGAGGCTCTCTGATTTACAGCGGCTGTGTCGGCACTTTGATGCCGTTTGTCTTGGCCTGACCTGAGACAGTTGTGTATACGTACAAAGTGATTGTAATTTGTTTTTTATTCATTTATTGGAGTGACAGTCTTATCAACAGTCCATCGTTGAAAAAGGCGGTAGTCTTGAAATACCTTTTACCCCAGGTGTTCTCCTAAATGAATAATTTCATCTTATCTCCTCGATCATTTTGGCAGCGTTGTTGTTGCCTTAGGCCTGCCACTAATTATTATTTTCATCATGGATATAACTGTTTAGTTTTCCATGTAACTGTTTACTGTATAAAATGTAAGAATGTAGTGACGTCTTAATCCTTTTGTTGCTTGAGCAACTGTCCAGATCCTAAAGATGTTACATTTATACAGAGTAAAGCAGTGAATTGTCACATTTAAGATGCTGAAACTTAATGCTAATACTTGGCATTGTTTAATTAAGTTGTCAATTTGGTCTTTGGTGATTGACAAATCAATTCATCATCTAAGTATTTCAGCACGCTGTCCCTTTGTCACCAACTTTGGAATGAAAATGAGTCATTTATAACACCTGTTTTGATTATCTGAGCTTCTTGACTCTTGGCTGGTTGTGTAGCTCAAGTCACGTCAGATTTGTGCAGTTCATCTCTTTATTGTCCTTGAAAAGGAAAATCTTTTTGCAGCAATGCTGTTTTTAAAAACAATGAAAACACAATGAAAATAGGATGGCATGTGGGCTGCACAGATCTTTGCCAAAGCTAAGTGACTGGCCTGTGGCCCCCAAGCAAAGCAGGTTGAGCATCCCTGGTCTAGAGTGCCACTGGCTGGTAAAGCTGGCCGATTGTAATTATGTCAGATTTAATGAATAGAGCATGAAATGTACAATGTTGCCATTTCTACACACTTCTGCAGATGGGATTATTGTCTGCATCAATGCCAGTGAAGCTTATGTGGTCAGAAAGCCGAAGCTCTGCAGTATTCTTTCTTTATTCATTCTCTGAGAATCAAACCTTAAATAACTTTGATAGGTGAAGTCTTGTAATTCCTCTTTGAGGTTTTTAATCTTCCCTCTTACATCATCTGCAGTGTGTGCGTTGGAGTCACCACTGCCTCTGATCTGTTTTCACTCCGACTCACTCAGCATTCCTTCAGTCTTCTGTCAGCTGTATCTTCAGAAAATATTTTGGGCTGTGCGGCCTTAGACGGTTATCTACTACAACAACACTTTCTGTTGATGGTATTATTGTTGGGTGAGGATGAAGTCATATGAAACTGGTCGTCAGGGAGACTCATTGACCGCACCCGTCTGTGTTTTCCCATGGGAATCGTAGGAGTGTTTTTCAGCCTGGTTGGGATTTGATGTATATGCTTGAGCGTACTATTTATTAAATTTTAAGACATCAGTAGCTATTTTTAGGGTCAGTGTTTCTTTAGTCTAGTGTGACTTCTATCCTCTGGCTTCTTAAATAGCACTGACTACGTTTACATGCACACTAATATTCCACTGTTATTCCGAACATGACAATATTCTGAATTTGATACAGGTCATGTAAACAGCTTATTCTGTTTGGATATACCAAATTATTTTCTAAACTAGGCATTTTCTGATTAAGACATGGGATATGCCTCTGTTTTTTGGGTTTATGGAGCATTCTTTAGACATGTATACAGTGCAGTCAGAATATGTATCTCAATTGGGGTTTTTACTGCAGTTTACGACAGGCGTCTTTCCTGTTTACTGTCAGCTCTGTGTGATGTCATGGATACGTTGTCCTGAAAACAACTCCCCAACAGCTTGCAAGGCTGGGGTAGAGATGCATGCTTAAAATAAAAGCCAATATTTCTAGTCAATAGGAGAAATACACCTTCTTTCAAACATTATGAAAGACTCAGATATCAACAGGTTTTTGGATGTGCACAAATATCACTACGATTTTTTGAAGGGTGTCATTGAAGGCATGAAACAGAAAGGCTGTGCTCAAACGGCCCAAGAAGTTCGCCACTGGTGAAAAACTTTGGAAAATTCCTATTTTGAAGAAGCAAAATGGCACAAGCTGCCCTGGCTGTTCAATTTTTCTATACTGTGACGTGATAAATGACATGTTATGGTGCGTTAGTCTGAGTGTGCATGGCTGCATGTAAACAGGAGTATAAGCAGAATATTCATTTTCATGAATGTAAAAGGCTCAGTTTGAATACTGTCTTTTAGAATAACGGCAAAAACTCGAGTATTTTGTGCATGTAAACAAACTCACTGACAAGTTTCTCTTACGTTGTTAAGTGTCAGTGAGGCTCTGCTTCTTGACCTCTGCTGATTGATGACTGATGCACTTAGCTTGAGAGGGTAAAGACTCTTGCGTAGTGGGGACTCTGTGCACACACACACCCACAAAAGCTAAATGATACTCTGACTAAACTTAGACCCGCTTTACAGACGCAAACACACTCCTAACCGATGGACCGATTTATTACTTCATTCACCTTTAATTTACATTTGTAGTTGGTGCTTTTCAAAGTCGGGAGATTCCACGGGGTATAAGGAAATAAAAGGTGTCACAATATTAAGTGTAGTCATAAAACAGCAAATTTATTTTCATGAGAACATGGAACTGCTTTCAAAGTACAGATATATACGTCAAGAGCAGTAGAAAGAATTCATGTTATGTAACACACCCTGTGGCGACCACAGACAGATTTGGCGGCCTCCCTTATGACTGGATGAAGCGATGAGTTCATATACAACATACTACATGTTGTTGTTGTTGTTGCTTTTAAAAACAAATGCTAAACTATTACAATCACATAAAAGGTAACTGTCTCACCTGCAAGTAATCTTTTTGTGCTTTTACAACTATGTGACAGCACCGTTGAGTTATTCACATTCTGTCACAGTTTGATTTAAGTCCCTTTTTATGCTCTTTGAGTCTTTTGTCAACAGTGACTAAAAAATATGTTGCCAAAACCAACACGCACATGAATGATTAACAATGAGGATCAGTGATCACTATCTGAGTGGAAGGTGTGGTCAACTAGCAAAGCCACAAACCGCCTTTGATTAACTGATTCTTCTCAAGCCCAGACTCATTGTGTTTGGAGTTCCGTGTTATACCAGAGGCCTGCAGTGAAAATAAATTTTCTGTAAGTCAGACCTTGAGATAAATGACAAACACAAGATTGAGCTGCGTGATATCTGTTCCCAGCTAAATCTCTACTGAACACTTCCTGATAAATGTGGCAGAGCGAGGAAGAAAAAGTTGGAGGACAAGTTTTAAATATGTCGACGACAGCAAAAACCTGAGCACCTACAGTAAAAGATCTAACCTCCACACACACACACACACACACTCTCAGAACTTCCTCATTACCTAACTGGACCATGACACGCCATCATTGTTATTCAGTCAGCCTCATCAGTGATTGGTTGACACATTCCTCGCAGCTCAGCTCTGCCTGCAGCTGTGCAGGTATGTACAGGCCGGAGCCACAACTGTATATGTAAGAATATCAATCACTTGACAGAGAGGGGTGTGATTATTTACTCTGGTTGAGTAAAATATAGATTTCACACTGTAAAAGATGAATATCACGTCAAAAGGCTCTGCTTCAATCTTAATGCTACAGCATACATTGATATTTTAGGGCGTCCTCAACTTAATGGCAGCAGTTTGTGTTTGACCTTTACCTGTTTCAACATGACAATGCCCCCGTGCACAAAGCCAGGTCCATAAAGACATGGTCTTTCCAGTTTGGTGTGGAAGAACTTGACTGGCCTGCACAGAGGCCTAACCTCAACCCCATCCAGAAGCTCTGGGATGAACTGGAATAGGGCTGTAACAGATTTCCTTCATTATCAGTTTGTCTGCACATTATTAAATTGATTTATTAGTTATTTGTGCAGTCTATAAAATGTCTGAAAATAGTTTTTTAAAAAAAAAGAGATCTCACAATAATATAATAAAGCTAAAAGCAGTAAATCTTCACTTTGGAGAAGCTGGAACTAGATATGTTTTGCGTAAATGATGATGCAAACAGTTTTTCAATTATCAAATTAGTTGCTCGTTAATTTTCTGTCAATCAACTTGCTAATCTCTAAACTGGAATGTCAACTGTGCGCCAGGCCTTATTGGCCAACACTTGTGCTCAACGTCAACGAGCATGAAACCAGAGGAGTGGAGGCTGTTACACCAGCATATTTAACCCTAACCCAGAAATTGAATAAAATGTGTATGTTTTCTTTACTGTATAATTTCTGAAAAAAAAAAAAAAAGAATCCTTGTGTTTTCGTTACCTTAGAATGAGCAGTTCATATCTGCAGGTCCTTGTCCATGGGGTCTTGTTGCACCTCAATCTTTGTATAGTAGTCCAGAGTGGACAATTAGAACACTGGCTATTTTTTGCATTTTCATGTTGGCCAGTATGATAAGCAAGAGCGGCATTGGAAAACACTTTTTGTGATTTCAATCACCTGGTCCATTTGTTTTGGAAAGGAAGAGACCTCTGCAGATAATTCGAATCCCGCTAAAAACCTCCTGAGCAATGAACACTGAAGGAAATCTAAGCGGGAGTTAAGGCTTTGCACTTGGGAGAATCTTCAGGTGGTTGCCATCTGCAATCCTCATAACTAGATGACACTAAGTCCAACATGTGTGGAGGGTTCCTGGTTCGAACCCTGTGTGGAGTTTGCATGTTTACCCTGTGTCATCATGGGCTTTCTCCGGGCACTCTGGCTTCCTCCCACAGTCCAAAGTCATGCAGGTTAGGATAATCAGTGACTTTAAATCCACCTGGGATAGGCTTGAGCCCCCCCGCAATCCCCCAAAATGAATGAGAGGCACGAGTTTGTCCCCATTCTTGCATGAAGACATGTGCCTGGGGCGACAACCCAGCCATTCCATTGAGTTGTTTGGGACTGAGCTCCACAGCACTTGTATGTATTTGACAGAGAGAGATTGCCTGAGAGAGGGGAAGGGAAGATGGACTATTGCATGCAATGTTTTTGTAAGCTTGGCTATTAACAGCTTATTTGAAACGCTCCTTTGGCACTTTGTGACACATCACTACTGCACACTAGTATAAAGCCGACAGAAGGATTCACAACATCTTTAGTAGCCATGGGTAGAACGCACATGAATGATGTAGATAAATAAAATTATTTTCATCTCAGTTGTTTTTGGGGTTGCTCCAATATGGGAAGAAATATATCTGCTATACACAAACTTTTTTCCCCTCATTTTCTGAATTGATTTATATGCTGCAGGACAAATGGGAAGCTATAGTGGGCTTCACTTCCATCCGTATAGTTTTGTATCTCTTTCATGATCAGCAGCTGCTCTCATTTCTCATTTTAAAAGTTAAGTGCACTGAAGAGAGGATGTTTGTTATGTTATATGTTTATTGATTCAGTTGATTCAGTGAAGGCAACATAGTGCGTTAGCAGTGTACGCCTGGCTTTTGTGACAGAGCTGTTTCGATCTGAGGCTCAGACACATTTTTCATTTCAGACATCTGTTATCATTGTGCAAACAATCAATTCCGAGTGACTCAAAGGTCGAGGCCTCAGTGCTCGGACAAAGAGAAAGGCGTCGAGTGATTTTTCTTGAGCAGGTTGAGCTGCAAGTGTGATTGAGCAGGACTGTGAGACATGTTTGCTACTGTGAGGGTGGAATCTGTCATCGTTTAGCTGTGAGACTTTCTCTCCACCTGATCGTCTGCCAAAGTGAGAATGACTTTGCAGTGTTTGAACCCAGATGAAACAGATTCAAGGATTATGGGAGTGTGACAGACTGTATCTGACAGATGAACTTCAGCTGTGCTCCCTTTTAAAATAGTTTTTTATTCCCGCTCAGCTACTTCTTAAGAGACTTGTCTTACCCCTGTAGGGTATGTGAAGTATTCAGACTTAATTATAGGATAGCGAAGAGGAGCTTCACATTGTGGCGAGGCAAGAACGTTGCGTGGGACGCTGAGGTTTTAATGTTTTACTATGAGGAGGAAACCTCTTGAAATATGCAGCTCTAATTAAATCAGCTTAAATGACATCCTCTTTCTCTCTTTCTCTCTGCTTGTCCTGATGCAGCTGTTGGGGATTTCCTTGTAGCTTTTAGGATTTACTTTCATCACCATTGTCGAAGAAAAAACTTTGCACCTACAGGAATTTAAAGCCTCACAACAAATCTGTTTACAGTGTCAACAAAATGTACAGTTTAGCACCTGATAGACAGGTTTGCAACCACACAGTCAGCTCGTTAATGCTTGTTTGAGGCCCTTAGAAATATTTGTGTCCTCTTGCTACAGTATAAGGAGATAATTTTAGAGATACAATGTTTTCCAAAGTTGCTCTTGAAGAATCTTGCCTATATGCACACAAACTGGCTGAGCAGATTGAGCTTACTGACTTGTTTCCCTTCTCGTTCTTGCAGCAGAAAGTCCTCTATATTTTTATCTTATCACATCTGTATGCAATCTGCTCCACTGTCTGCTGCTGCTGGTAAACAGTCACATTTCTGAAGCTGTCAGGCTGGTGGAGTGACTGAGTTATAGTCTCACGGTGAGATCACTTGCATGGTTGTATACACTTGGTTTCCTTGGTAACGTGAGGATATCTTTTGCATTTTCTTTACTACTTCTTATTTGGTTGTTGGTCGTGGTAGTTAAGTCCGATAATCATCGTTTTCATATCACTTGTCATCTGTCTGCTGAAACCAATCTGCAGTGAGTGACTGCTCTGTCTCATCGGTGTAACTTTCAGTTGATGCAGAAGCTGCAATAGCTGCTGCGAGGGGCACTCTGTCGATCGAAGGAATCTGCTGACTTACAGCTGGTTACATAAATGTATGCCATAATCTCACACACAACATGTTTGAATTTGTGAGGGTGAAGAAAATGTTAAAATACCAGTAGTTCTGCCTCACTGTGTAACGAGGGAGATACACTGGAGAAAAATCCTCAAACTGTGGGAAAGCAGGAGATGGCACAAAACATGAAAGTAAAGAAAGTAAAGAGATGTTAATGAAAACCAAGCTGCATGTCAGGTAACATTTTTGCCCATGCAAACAAAGCTCGAAGCAATAGTTTGAATAGGGAAATAAGCCTTTTTGCGTCCTGGTCGAGAGTTAGATGAGAAGATTGACACCGCTGTCATGTCTGTATGGTAAATTTGAAGCATGGGCCAGCAGCCAGGCAGCGTAGCTTAGCTTGGCGATTACAAAGGGGTTGTGTCTAAAGACTGTAGTCAGAGGCCAACAAGCACATAGGTTCTGTGCCTGCGTGAAAGGAAATAGCTCTCCACACCAGGTAGTCTGTAATCGCCATCAGAAAAAGGGAAACCTGAGGACCGTCTTGACGACAGTTAGCTAGTTAGCACATCACCAAGAACAGAGCATATTTGTATATCTTGTGAGCCAAGCTGAACTGCAATCTTATCCATTGATGGGCTCAGCCAATGCCGATTCAACATACTGTATCGACCTAAAAAAAGCTGCTGAGGGCGGACGAGAGGCAGGACATACTGGGGCGACTAGGCTGATGGATGCTTATTGATGAATTTACTTCAGTAAAATGTTAATAAAAGCTGAAAAATAACATGTTGCAATGCTACTAAAACTTGGTAATATGCCTACTTTACATTGTGCTGAATTAAGAAGGCAAATGTAAAATATTTCTGACAGTTGCTTGGCAGCAGTTAGACAGCTTGCTCAGAATGATTAATTGTGAGCTGAACTCAATCTGTATGTACTTGTTTTACATGATCACAGCATGTGAACACGTCAACCTGCTGCCCCACATCTAACACATCAAAGGTGGAGGAACACGGCACCGCCCCTCCTAATTGATGTTTTTTCATTGCTGAAGTTTGTTGCTATGGTGATCATAATGACTTTGCTTGGCCCTTTGTAAAAGGAATAAAAAAAATCTTGACAGTTTCAGCTTGACTCTGGTTTACTTGTGTGCTTCCTTTTTAGATTTTATAGATAAAGGTAGTGAATAAATCTGCTGTAAAATATGCAGTGCGTGTTAAAACTGGTGTTACCGCGTCATGTAGCGAATTCTCATCACTGTTTATTTATACAACTTGCATGTGTTGAAAGCTTGATGCTGACTTTGACCAGGTGTTGTGGGCACACCTGCTAAGTTTTCTAATTTCTGTTCATTCTAAAAGTTGACCTCAGGAACACTGCAGGAGTCGATGAAAACCTCACCAGTACAACAGTTCCTGTTGGCTTTTCGCCTTTTGTTCGCTGACCTACAAACAATGGCTCAGTGTCCAAATAGGACGTCACACTTTTTTTTAACTTGGTGAAAAGGTCTTGAGTTGCTCATTTGTGACCTTAAGGTAGCTGCTTTAAATCCAGGGCTGCAGTTAAAGGAGTTGTGTGTAAGATGTCAGGGATTTAATGGCATATAGCGGTGAGGATTGCAGATTGCAACCAGCTGAAACTTGTCCTTGGTAAAATTCTTTAAATATTCATTGTTAGAAGGTTTTTACTGGGAGCTGAATTATACACAGACATTCACATTCACATTAAAAAAAAAAAATCCATGTTTTTCTTAATCTCTTGTTGTGGAGGGGCTGCTATCTACGGTGGCTGATGTGTACAACTGCAAATGGCCCTATCTAGAGCCAGTGTTTGATTTTTCTGTTTTAGGCTATTGGAGAAACATGGCAATCCCTGTAGGTGAGGATCCACTCCCTAAGTAGATATGAATTGCTTGATCGAAGTAAACTGAAACACGTTTCTTATTTTCAGGTGATTATACACCAAAGAAACATGACCATTATATTATATTCAATATCTGCCAATATATCCCCCTAAATCCTACACACTACACCTTTAGATAAAAACTTCTGGCTTTGTGCAAAGCTGGACATAGTGTAGTAAGGTGTAAGGTTTCTTATTTGTACGCTTATTTTTATATATCTTTTTAATCTCACCCTTGTTCTGCAGAAATCTCAATCTTATCAAGTAATTTCTGCCAATGTAGTAAGAATACTTGAAACTGTTTCCAGTAGAAATTGACTTGATTTCTATGAAAAGAGTGTCTGTATCTTTACAAACAGCAGAGGAATCATGAAAAATTAAACTTTCTTCTGGAAAATACTAAAAAAAAAGTTTGAAATCAGGTGACACAGTTGCTCAGGTTGGAATATTCTTACTGCTTTGATAGACTCACAAACTATCTCTTCATAATGAGGAGATATTTTGCGGCATGCCCACACACAGACTCCCATAAAGAGCCTGTGTGGTAAAGTGACTCTTCTCTCTCCATTATCAACCTCTAGTGTTACTCTGTCACACTAAGTCCCAAGAGCTTGGCTCACACACTGACCTACATCACGGCACACACACTCACACACACACCAGAGGGCCCGGCATGGTGAAGGGCTGATGATGTGTTGAGTTTGGATATTGGGTTACTGGTGTTTTGCGACGCTCCTTTCACAGCCTGTAGAAACTGAAACTAGATCAGCTGGCCTCTGATCCTGAAAAGACTTTGAGTGATTTGTGTTTGCATTAGAAACAGGGAGGTGAAGTTTTTGAACTTTTGAGTTTATTTGATGAGCTCACTTTTACTTTAAGAACCCCTTGATGTTTCATCACATGTACAGGAGGTTAGACCTGCAGGCAGAAAGAAAATGAGAGCAAGCTCAAAGTTTGGCTGTTGTTGATCAACTTGTTAATGTCAAATGGTTGCTGTTAACCTGGAAGGGTTCACAAGAGGATACAACATGTTTATTTTGGGGGGAAACAGCAGAAAACACCATATAAACAGCCACACACTGCAGAGACTTTTAGGCTTCAAGTAAAAAAAAAAAAAAGTGAAAAATGCACAAGTAGTTTTTCTCTCATGAACAGCCCAGTTCCAAAATATTATGTTTACAATGTAATGCAGCAACATCTAACATCAGAAAAGTAACAGAGACTAATGTCACGAATGACTTAAATGATAGATGAATTGTTTGAAAATTGTTTTTGAAGGTTGAGAATCGACGTATAGTTGCAGCTTCATTTAGACAGAAGTGACTTACTAAGATTAAAATGTTTGACCTATAGCTGATCTGTTTTTGCTGTGCACTTTTCTAGGTCAGTCTGCTCTACATAGACACAGACACACACATAGACACACACACACAGTTGTTGTTATCCTCCCACACATTCTACACAGCGGTATGAGGTCAGGTCTGGCAGTGGATCTCTGGAATTTAGCATCTGCAGGTTAGCTGCATATTAAACTCTGTCAGAGTCCACCTGAGACATTTCTGTGATCCCTGAAAATGAACACCACCACCAACAGACCTCAGTGAACAACCCTTACAGCTGTACAGCTTTTGTGTTCTTCAAGTCGGTGATTTAAATCCTGGGGACGTAATTTCAAGATAATCTTAGTGAGTTGAAACATGTTTCTGCACTGTGAGTTTTGCTTTGCAAGTAGCAGCGCATATTGGCAATGTTGCTAAGTTTGTCCATCTGTCCATCCATCCAGCACTTTGGCCTAGAGCAAGATATCTGTAACTGGCCAGATTGCCATGAATTGTGCGCCGCTAGAGTCCCAGAGCATGAATTGTTTTAGAGACCCCCTGCCCTCTCTTGTAGTCGCATCATTAGGCAAAATGTAGACTCTAATAGCATCAATTAAGTCGAACTCAAGTCAGATTTTAAGGTGGAGATCTTAATTATTACCCAAGTTTCCACCTAAATTACTGTTTGTTTAAATACTGCGTCTTATCTTTAGGATTGGTATCTACGGTATGTCTGGTGATAACGAGCCAATTGTCTTCGACCTGTTTTGCATGTAGCCTAGTTTCAGGTCTGCCTCTCGTCTCCACTCTCCCTTTCTCTGCAGGAATGACTGGCATGTTAACGTAGCAATCACAGCCCTGCAGCGCTGAAACACACCCACCTCCATGTGATCACAGGCATCACATACTCTTTATACTTACAGTCTCACTCTTCTGTTGTTTGTATGTAATGTCAAACAGTAAAATTATAATAATAACAACCCTAGAAGTGCCAACCTTTGGTCCTGCTGTGACCTGTGAGCTCTGCAGGATCATAAACCAAACTCCAGGTGTCACATCATCCTTGCTGCAGACAGACAGGGTTTGACTTTACAACCACGCGCTGTCAGATATCTGAGTTATGTGTCAGTTGAGTTTCTTGCCTAGTGCCAAGCCCCTAATCAAACACTGAGAGATCTGGATCTGTCATGATAAAAATAACTCCACAGGTGTGTGGATTAAAATATGCAAGATGTAGTTTTAGTGTTTGTTAAATGTTTGTTTTTGTCTTGGTTTCATTGGCTCATGTGGCTCACACTGTCACAAGACCTCATTTCGTTATGCATGAGCATCAGGAGTATATTCAGCATAAAAAGGCTGCTGAGACAATACTGCATTAAGTTGCATTGGTCTCTAAAAGGAATCAAGTTTGTAACAAGCCTGCAATTTGCAACATGATTGTATTTAATTGTTTTACCTGCTTTGATCCAGGTTTTTTGGAGGGTGAATGCTGCATATAAAACAGTGAGTTAGAGCAAGTTTCCTTCGAGGCACAAAGTCCAAAAACCAACACTTTTTTACGTGTTTGCTCTGTGGTTTGACCTGAACAACACAACCGTTGTTCCTTGCAGGAATCAAATTCCTATCGGCCTCTTTTGGCCTTGTTTCCTGCCCACTGGCACAGTTCACTATAACTGAGCTTGTGGGAATTCAGAGTTGAACTCAAACCTTCTTTAAGGTTGGTGTTCTTCTGCTCTGTGGAATTTTTTGATTATTATTTTTTCTTTCTGAAACAATAGCGAAACTCAACTGCCGTGCCAGTATGTCCCGGTAGTGACGACATTATTTTTTTAGTCTTTCTCCCATTGGTTCTGCTGCATGGGTGGTGGCTACAGGAAGTGCAAAGGGCTGTGGTACTAAGCAACACTTTGAAACAACAGAAACAAGGAAGTTTGGCATTTAAAGTGTTCTTTTCTCTTGGAATGCCAACACATTAATCCTGCCATAAATCCTATACATGAAACTTAGAAATATCTTATCTTTAAGTAAATGAGAGTTGCCTTTAATAACCTGTCTCCCTATTTGTAATGTGAAAAAACACAGCATTATAAAAACTTATCATCATACAAACCGACCACAGAGTGGAACGAACACCTGCCTGACAAAGTGTCAACAGAAACCAAACATGGTATTGAAGTGCTGCAGGGCTCCATGCAGGTCTTGGTGGCCCTCCAATGGCACAGTAGTGTAAACTTCACCTGCTGGGAAACTCTGGTTCTTAATCTCCCCTTCGGGCTCATGTGGAATCTGGCTGGACCACTCTGCACAGTTTGGGTATTTAAGAAGGCATGACATCAGACAAAATGTTCTCCCTGTTTGTGTTTCTCAGGGATGAAACCAAGATGAAAACTAAGCCACATGACAGAGACTGAAACATCTTATGAGTATGGATAACTTGTTCCACCCAGAATGATGTATGTGTCTAAGTTTAGAAATCCCTCATTTTTATCATTCCCTGATGTTTCCAAATTATGTAACTAATCTCTTTAGTATGAATTTCCTTTTTTTTCACAAGATGAAAACAAATATTAAAGGAGAAGTTTAATAATTTTAACCCGGACCCTATTTTCCCATGATTTTGTGTCTAAACAACTAATGGGAAAACACATTTTTAAACCAGTACAGTATTAAGTAAGAGCACCACAGACAGTAGCCACAAAACAGGCTGCAGTGTAACCACTTGGGGCATTTGAGACTGTCAGCTTTTGTCCACTAAAAGTGCTTGTTTTTACCTTTAATATTAGAGAGACATCTCTGCAACATTCAAATGTTAGAAATAAAGACTCGCACTCACTATGAGAAGAGAAAACAGAAAAAAAGGGATGAGGAATTTGCCGTAGCTTAAGAGGTATTAAACCTTCAA
>JAPZEB010000006.1:27749329-27767521 GCA_029783705.1 Chaetodon striatus
ATCTCTCTGTCTCCTTCTCCCTGTCTTTCCCTCCCCCTCTGTCTCCCTCCACCACTCTCTTCCATTTTCCCTAGTCTTCTGTCTCCTTCTACGTGTCTCCTCCCCCCTCCTCTCCCTCTCTTCCTTTGTCTACCCCCTTTCCTTACCTTCTGCACCCCTCTCTCTTCATCCCCGTCTCCCCCTTCTCTCTTTTCCTCTGCCCCCCTCTTCCTTTCCCTTTGTCTCCTCTTGTCCTCTCCCTCTCCTCTCTTACTGTCTCCGACCCCTGCTATCTCTTCCTCTGTCTCCGCCCTCCTCTCTCCTCCCTGTCTCACCCCTCCTCTCTCGTCCTCTCTTTCTGTCTCCCCTTCTTCTCCTCTCATTCCACTCTTCCTCTTCTCTCTCCTCCCTATCTCACCCCTCCACTCTTTTCCTCTCTCTGTCTCCCCCTCCTCTCTCTCTTCCTCTGTCTTCGCCCCCCTCCCTCTTCCTTTTCTCTCTCCTCCCTGTCTCACTCCTCCTCTCTTTTCCTCCCCCTCTCCCTCTGTTTTGAGAGTTGTGTGACCTTTAAATGTTGCTGGTTGTGCAGATTGTAAAGCCCTCACTGATTGTGATTTGAGGCTATGTACACTCTGTACCTTCACTGCACATACAAAGACAAATATTCTGGTAAAGACGCCCTCAGGGAAGAATAACGTTCTATCTTGCAGAGCAGATCTTGTTAGAACAGCTTTGATGTAAAATCATTCACATACTCACGTAAGCTCTCCTTTTACTCATTTGTCCCCCATCTGTCTCCGTCCCCCCTCCAGAGCCAGATAACGAAGATCACGACGCAGACCACCAGCGACAAGTCCTCCTCAGAAAAGAGTCTCCAGCTGAAAATCTCAGAGCTGCTCGCCATGTTGGAGCAGCGGCAGACCACCATCGCCCGACAGGAGGAGGTCTGTGACACAACACACCAACACTGTTCGTCATGGTTTTTTTTTTACAGTTGTTCAGGGAGAGAATTAAGTTCTTCATAGTGCTGAATGAATGTATTCAACTAAAATGATGAATATGAAGAGTCCTGTATTGTGAGGACTGGCTCATATCCACTGCTCCTGATCCCCATATGACCCAAATATTTATATGCGTTTTATATTTACTAAAGAAAATCCTGAACAGACGCATACCAGAGTGTTTGCGTGTTTCAGTTCCTTAAATACATGTCTGATGTCAACATTTTTTTGTCAGCCTCTTTTGAAGGCAGGCGACACAGTTGTTTATCATTACATATTTATCTGTCAGTTCCAGACAGCCATTAGTTGCCACTTATGTCCATTTAGTATGCAAATCAAGAGACTCATAAAATGTGTTTATATTGTGTAATTGGTCACAGTGAGCATCAAGTCTGCATTCTTTTTTTATCACATTAGCTTGGCTTTTTGTTTTTTGTTTTGTAAACACATGCATTGGATTTAATCCAAGGACGCTTTGACGTGTAAACAAGTTGATGTGACCGTGCAGTTAAAGCTCTTCATTATGTCGTGAAGTCTGCGCTGCAGTCTTAGTGTCATCTCTATTTAAAAAATGAATGCAGACTTGATGCCCATGGTAATGGATTAAAATACGTTGTAAAAGCCTGCTAATAGATTTTCATGCTGTGTGGAATTAAAGAGAAACCAGTGGAGGCCTGGAACTGTAGAAAAAATACAAGTTTCTCAAACACAGCAGCAGGTATGCACACTGGTTAAAGGAATAGTTCACCCAAAGACAACAAACTGTGTATGGTACTTGCCCCCAGAAAACGTTTTCTATCAAATGGCACTAACGAAAACAGAGTGCCTGAGAAATAAAATCATATGATTGCAAATGGACTTAGATTGAGGCCGAATCAAAGACAGTAATAAAGGTTTTAAAACATCCCGAAAAGCTCCTGTGCAGAATTATCCAAGTGTCTTGCATGCGTTCACAATAAATTCCTTCACAGGATGTGTTATTTGTATTTTTAGCATTCAGTCACTTCTTTTGCTTTAATATCTTCCTTCTGTAACATGAATTTCCCAGTGTAGGATTAAAAAAAGTCTTATCTTATCTTCAGGTATTGTATCCTATCCTATCTAATGAGGCCATAGAGAGCCTAGGAAGCTGAGTACGATATACATTTTACATTGCTTTTAGGTGAACTGTTCCTTTAACTGTTGTGAATTGCACAAATACATGCAAAACCTCCGGTATGGTCCTTTAATTCTTGTTTATCACAACTTGGATCATATTTTCATATTTTTGACATCACTGCTGTGAGTTATGACAACCTTGTGCTTACAAAGGTAATTGCTGAGATCCGGCAACAAAGCAACATTTACCAAAAAGGATGAGTCGTGTGGTGAGCAGACGGGTTTTTAGGTTTACCAGATTTACCTCATGATAAACCTGAAATGTTGAGAATACCTCACTGCACAGTATGCATGCTGCTATGGTTAGTTGTGTGGGTCGAAGTTATTCCAGATCATACTTTGAATGGTGACGGTTTGGATAATGACTTTGTTTTCTCATGCCAATATGAGAGTCACTAACCTCTGGATTTGTTGAAAACCTTTAATATCGTCTGACTGTTCCCAGGTAGAGACCCATCATTGACAAAACTGCAAAATAAGGCCCAAATTGTAATACACCAGTTTTGTCTTTCAAGCTATCACTTGACAAGCGTTGGTGCCACACTGTGAATAAACAAAAGGAATGTGTTTGTGTTCAGTCATGCAGAAAGAAAGTGCGTGACATGCCTGGAATGGAGTGTATAAAACACAAAAACCAGGCCAGCTGGTAAATGTGACATCTTTACACAAAAAAAGAAACACACACACACACACACATTTCTCAGTTCATTCAGTAGTTTTCACCTTTCAGGTCTAACTGCATTCTAACCTTTTCATCTTTGTGCAGCACCAACTGAAGCAGGATGTCAGTTATTTCAACTTCGGGAATGCCTTTGTCACCCCAGGGTGCTGGCATGACATACCTGTTATTTAGTTTCTCACACAAACAACTGCAGCCACTTCTGGGTGCATTTGTTTGCAAAAACTGTCAAAGAGAAGCGAACTGAAAACACCTGACATTAGAAAGATCAGCTACATGACACTCTTTGTCCATTTAACAACAGAACCCATAACTCTAATGTTGAAACGTTGTCTAAAGAAAAACAGCCACATGAGGGCTTGTTGAAAATAAAATACAGTCTAAGATTTTGAAATTTAAATCTGTAACAATCTGACCATAGAATGAATAAATAAACAAGACTACAAATCTGAGCAGACACTCAATTCCAACTCACGGAACATTTGAACGATTTTGATACTCGTCAGACACAAATAAATTCAGATTGTTTCAGTGGACTTCAATGGTACTGTGCTTTTATGAATCACACTAGTCACACTGGGGATGGCCTGTAAGCACACATGGCACTGACCTTTGACCTCTTGTGGCCCTCAGGAGATCAAGAAGCTGATGCAAGAGAGGAACGACAGCTCCAAGAGCCAAGTCACCAAGACCGTCATCACCAAGAGGTACGACATCACAGAGGACTGTCTGAAATCAAACACCAGACTAGATGAACATTTTTTACACTACACTGTTGAGCTGAAAAGGCAGAAAATTAAATATCATATACATAATAAGTTAAATACAAGTAACCATTAAGGGACTTTTTTCAAGCAAATACACCAATATTTAATGTTCGCACTGCCCCAAACGTGAGAATCAGCTGTTTGTACAACATAGTAAATTGAATATCATTTGGTTTTAGACAGTTTGTTGAACAAAAGAAGCAGTTTAAAGATATTACCTGGGGGTCAATGGGCGTTTTCAGTATTTTGTGACATTTTGAAGACCAAATGATCAATCTGAAGAATCCACTTCTCCAAATTCGGTTCTTTATGCTTAGTGTTTCACAGGGCTAAACACAGTACTTCCATGAAGCACTATCACCTCGTAGCTCCACAGCTCTGCTGAAATTGGCATATCTAGTGATAAATTGCACAGCAACAGTTGTTTGAAACATATGAACTGTCAGGAGAGAAGTGGATTATGCAGCTTGAGTGGATTTATTTTAACACTTTTTGAACTATTAATCTCAGTCTACTTAAAGGAAACTGAGTGCATAAAAAGGAAAACCTATGAGAAACTAATTTTAGTCCAGGAGACTAGTCTTAAAAAAGTAAAAAATATCTGCACCAGTATGTTGAAAAGCCAAATTATCTTCTTACCCTGCAGTGTTAAAAATATCCGCCCAAATCTGTTTGTTCAAGCCATAATTGAACATACCTGTGTGTGTGTGTGTGTGTAGGTACAGGAACCAGTACCCTATCCTCGGTCTGCTGAGCGACGACTACCAGGCCACCTCGCCCGTCAAAGAAGCCAAGACCATCGTCATCGAGAGAACTGGAGAGATGATCAAACAGGTAAAAACAGGAGAGAGTTTTTAAGGAGGTAACCACAAAGAGTAATACTAACCACCTACTGTGGCACAGCACGGTGAAGTGTTGGCAACAGGCACCAGAGTGGGCAGCTAACTGGGACTTGTGGATGACTTGGTGTCAGGAATCTAATCCATTAATAATATTTTATTGAGTTAAACAGCAAACATTCAGCACTGTTGCTGTATGAGAGAAGTCTGAAATTCTGATTTGGATTGTGGGTAGACTAATGCTGACTAACCTGCTGGCATCGAGGCACCGTGCTAAATTCTGTCACCATGGACTGGTACAACACACCACCTTCACCAAGTTGCACCACATTCAACACTGACATAATGAAGGGTGGGACCCAGAGGTCAGAGTAAGGGTGTGGGGTTTCCAACACTCCATGCAATACATACACTGCAAATCAGGTGCAAGTGAATAAATAATATTGTGTATAATAATAATTAGAATCATTTCTAATGGGGGTTCTGGCTCAAGACTGACACAATCACACATATTTGCATTAACATGTAAATCAGAGAATGAAATAAAACTAAAAGGCTTTCTTGTTTAGACCAGTAAACAAACCTAAAAAAAATACCATTTAAACTGAATTTAATTCACAGATACAGAAGCACCGATACCAACAGATACAATCTCTGCCAAATTGTTTTACTTGGTTTAAAATTGAACTACTGAACACATTTTGTGCGATCCAAAATGCTTTTATATGCCTGTAATGGCTGGTTATCCATTTGTAGTGATAGTAGTATTAGTACTTCCTGTTTTTAATGACTGCACAGTTTTAATAGGGCTGTAAAAGCTGTTGTTTATTGGTTAGTAAGGGACAACTATTTCCTGAGCATCTGATTACAAATCAGATGAACTGGCACCACCCTGTGGTCAAACTGTGCAGGTTATAGGAATCTTGTAATTAAATGCTTTGTCATTCCATTAGCTGTATGATGTCGGAGATGATGTACACGTGTTTGATAACAACATAGTTTGGACAAGATTATTAATATTTGTATTACATGCAAATACAAGTGAGAAATGTAATATTTAACGCTGAGCCTTTGAGTTTCTGTTTGTGCATACTGAACATAAGGTAAATGGAAACTATTATCTTGATTGAAACATTTTGGGTGTATTTTAAGGTCAGCCAGATGCACTGACTGAAAACGTACTGAATTTTACTTAAAATATCACTTGAGTTGATATTTTTAATTTTGTAGATGTCATTATTGCAGCACAGGAGCTATATCATATATCCATCCAGAAAGCACAACTGCTTCACAAGTTGTTCACATAAGAATCGTTCCCATCTCGACCATCCATCAAATATGATGTGAACACAGCATCAAACCAAGTTAACCACAACTTAACTAACTGACCAATGTGATTGACCACTTCATTGTAAAGCTGCACACAACTACAAAGAGAAGTACTGTAAGTCAGCCAGGAAGTTGCTTTACAAGTTACTTATAACTTTCACAGTTATCAGTGCACTTTATTAATCATAAACACGGAATGATGGCCAAAACTATGACAACAGATCAGACCAAGATTATGTATAAACAGATAAATCAACCAACTTTTTATCCAAATGGTGGGACCTGTTGTTCCAACATCTCGACGCCTTCTTTGTTTTCTTTTTAAAACTGACGAATCATTTGTACCAAACATAACAAGTGTACCTGTGCTTTGTTTATTTCGGAACAGGAAATCATTACAACTCCTTAAAGACACACTGCTTCTCTCCGACAGGAATAATTGAACGACGAGAAGACCCAGACATCTCCGCCCTTCCACCCCGCATGCTCCTCCCCCCTCTCCTCTTCCCCTCCCTCCTCCCCTCCCTCATCCTCAGGGCCCCCAGGGTTGGTGGTGGTTGAAATCCCCCTCTCCCCCCAATAATTTGGGATGATTGGTTCAAATCTTTGGTCTGACCGAATTGGGCTGGTGACTGTTTAATTTGGGCTTTTTATGACAAAATAATCAAAGACCAAATCTTTTCAGAGTGTGCTACAGTCGGTTGGTTGTGCAATGGATTAAGGCGGAAGTAGAGCAATCATGACAACTGGAAACTGGGCGAGATTTGATCTTAACAGAGGATGGTTTTGTTGAAAAATCTGATTTCTGATCTGATCTGATGATTTACTGCGTGGCACAGACACTTCCTCTCCTTTCTCACATTCACACCTGGATTCTGCTTCAGTAAGTGAAGATTTAAGCTTGAAAACATCCCAACAAATGACAGAACTAAAAATGCCGTTGATTGGCTGCTTCAATGTCATGTGAGAAATACTACAATAGTGTATGAAGTGTTTTTAAAATAAAAGTCTATCCTACTCTAACATGCTTACTTCTAAATTTAACAATGACTCTCTCAATCTGACTCTGTACATAAACACTAAAACATGGTATATACATTGTTTATAAAGAACGTGTTTGTACAATTTCACCAGGTGAATAAATTGTTAGAACACTGCAGTAGGGTTGGGAAATCACGATACATTGCCTGCAATCGAATCACTAATCATGTGATTCTGTAATATAGTCCAAGACAGTCCTCTGTGATACGTTACAAACTATGTAACTGAGAAGAAATGGCAGATTACATGTGAAAAATCTGGGTTTTTTTCTGAATTTGCCGCCTGTATGATGAGAAAACAGCTGTCAAGACAACTGTGACAATGCTAAACAGTTCAGAGTTAAACATTCAGGAGTAAAAGAAGTTGCAGCTCTGTCTCAGTATCACAGGAGATTGTATTGTGATATATTACTGTATCAGTTATTTGTCCCATCCCTATTTGTCAGCCTATAAACCACAGTAAGGCTGCATTCAGACCCATGTGGATGTTGTCTTCCCCCAAATCAAAAGGGGGACATCCCCAAAATGCTTGGGTGTTACATAATGTGGATAAACGTGGATGACAGTTCCAAAAAGATCTTAAAAACACAAAAGGTATTACATTATAAAAAAAACCCAACAATTTCCTTTCTCTTTGTGATGTTCAATTGGCAGTGATGACGTCCAATATCAAAAACAATTCACCACAAGGCAATGTTGCACTATGACAAGGACTCCTGCCCACAATTAGGGCTGGGATGCCTGATTTTGCCCTGCTATACTTCTCTAAATACTCTGAAGTCAAATTAATACGATTTAATTACATTTGTATTAAAGTCTGAAAGATTACAGATTTCAGCAAGCCTTCGAAACCAACACAGTTGCTGATACACAGTGCTACAAAACAACCCAATTGCCAGAAAAAATGTTGGCATTGTATATTTCTACAAATTACGTAATATTTATACGTATTATGAAGCTGATACATTGAAGTGCTACTTTTCTTAATGTTTCAACAATGCTGTGGCATATGTGTTTTGGCTTCAAATACCCCGTTTTGGCGACACTATCCCTGGAAACGCAGAAATGTCTCAGCAATGTCTCTAATTGTGGCACTATCCCTGACAGAAAAAGCACCTACTTTTAGGGGCTAAAACGCTGCTGGAAACAAAGCGACGGGTTGCAAAAACACAACCATTTTTTTGTTTGTTAGTCTTTAACAGTGGCCTACAGCTTGACAGGCATTTTGCCCTAGGAGACATGCCATCCTGACAAAGTCGGCTCATATTCTACGTCACAATGTCAACAGTTTCATCTGGCAACCGGGCTGTACAGACACGTATCGGTCAAAGTACAAAGGTTCAGTACCCATCCTCATCTACAAATGCGAGTTGAAGAATTGGGAAGAAAAGAGCCCGTGAATTATCAAATCAATTACAAGCCACACTGGAGAACTTGTGGTCAGAAGACAGAAATAAATAAATTATTATTGGTTGTAAGCGCGATTCTGTTTCTCATCAGTTGAACTGAGGGCTCTCGTCACCAAAAATGTCCTCACTACGAGGCTCACCGAAGGAAAGACAACGTGCTGATGTGGAACCACATGCCTACAACTGAGTTTCCAAAAGAGCAGCGTCTCAGCTTCCAGTTGTCACTTATGCACATTTAGACAAGACTGGCACCATCTAGCATGTAGCATGAGATCCTCCTTAAAGCCACCACAACCATGCTAGCCCAGGGTACAAGAAAGAGGATGTGTTACTATGCATGTAAATATTTATATAGACAGATATATGTATTGTAGGATGGGCATGCTCAGTGAATGTTTTCTCCTCTGTGACTGTAGAGCAGCCCTCCTGCAATACAGTTTTGAAGAACATTTAAAAAAATGTTCTGATTGGGTAGTTTGCTTTGCTTTCTTTTGTGCGAAATGGTATTTTTTTTTATTTGTCCATTGTGTAATTGTTTATTCTGATGTCTTGTTAGACTTGGAGGTGCATGGGTATGTGCAGTTCACATGTAGCTTTTGATATGTTTGTGTATGCGATGTCTCACATCCATGAGAGGGAAGGACTCCCATGGGTGTGATGCATCACGGTGGGTGGGTGGGTGGAACTGGAGCATGATTTTATAATGGTGGAAGAAAGTTTTAAAGCACAATATCATGTAAACTGTTTATTGAGTTTCCTGGTTGACTCTGTTCTGGCTTTTTACATAAGGAAGCATGTTGACAGCTTTGTGTCCACTGGGTGCTCATCTTTAAGGTGCTGCAGCCTGTTTCACTGATCTGCAGCTTGATGGCAGTTCTGGGTAGAAAGTTTACAGAAACTATTAAACCAAAACTAACAGACTGAGGCTGTTTATTTATTGTTGCTCCTCTGAGCCAAAGAAACTTAGAGACGTAGAGACCGGACATGAATTTAACTTTCCTGTGCCAGTAACAGGCAGCCATTTCTAGTTTGTCTCCCAAACCAGCTTCATCCACACTGTATACATATAACACACAAACACACACACCATTTTCTGATGACTAATTAATATCAACTGTTCAAACTACACAAATCTGCCATTTTCTATGTTGTGAAGTTGTAAACTGTACCTGCAGTTTTACTTTGGGCATATAAAGCATGAGAATGGGACAGTTATATACAGAAATAAAAGCTGAAACAACCTTTTTCTTTATTAAAATGAATACTTCACCCACACTGTGTTACCTTGAATTCTGAACAAAAACTTTTTTCATATGCCTCCACAGAAAACTGCTCAGTACATCACAAACACATGCATTTGGCTAAAAAAAAAAAAAAAACCCTTAGTATTGGAGTCTGGCTTTAAAGAGAGCACAGAAATTGTCACTTTCAGTTCAGTTTTAAGTAGTAAGGTTATAGCAAAAATGCATGTTTGGGAAGTACTGAGAATATAACTGGATAATTGTGACTTATTATACAAGAGTGATGTGAGCGTTGGTAAATTGATGTTTTGATATAGTTTTGCTGTTGTAAAACATGGTTTCAAATGAATGAATAAATCAAGATGTTCACTGTTTTTGCTAAAGGCATGCGAGAAAAACGTTTTCTTCATGAATTCAAGGAAACATGGCATCATGAACTGATTTACAAATGCTTATTTTGTGGGTGAAGTATCCCTTTAAGAAAGCCTACTGAGAATGGTTTGTATATGTTGAACAGTCTAATAGTTTTGACAGTATTTCTGGTATTAGTTAGCTGAGTGAAGACGGGATCAGTTTGGTGGTGCATTAAATTTCTGTTCTACACCTGGAGGTTTTTTGTCTGTCATGGTCATGGATTTATTCTTAAGTCTCTTGCATGTTTTTACAGCTTGTAGGGGGGTAGGATGAGTTTTGAGTCATCACTTGGTTTCAGTTTGTGAAACCGAAACATTTACAGATGCATGTACTGTAAGTGGTTTAACAGGCTGCAGCACCAGCTCCTAGCTGCTGGAGCATTTTAAAATATCTTATTTAACTAAAGCACCATTCCTACGTTTCAGCCAGACAGCACAGACATTCCCTCCAAACATGCGATTAACACTACTGACAGAAAGGAGCTGCCCGGTGGACACAGAGCTGTATTTCTGTTGGAAGTCTGTAAAAATGTATTGACTATCATGGGACCTCAAGTGCCTCACTGTGTTAGCAACATGAGCTTGTTTGCAAGCTTCTGTTGCACCAGCATCACTGTTTGGTTGACAAAATATCATCATCTGGTCAGCTGGTAAAAATCTGGCGTCTCTGATCATTCTCAAACAGTTTTTGGCAGCATGGGACCAACAGTGGCTCTTTGGTTGCCTAAAGGCTTTCATTTGCTATCTGGGTAATCTCTGAGGAAACCAAATCCTGCCTTTCTTTGCCAGCTGAGAATAAATTGTATGCTGAGCTAAATTAACTGGTTGTAGCTAATCTGCAAATAGATGTGTTTAAATATATTTTCGTATAAAAACAATTTTATTTTCCAGTTCAAGAGGATTTAGGCAGCTACACTGCCTCAGTTCTCTGCAGTGAGACATGTTTCAGCTGTGATAGATTGTGATTAAAATCAGTAATGTATCTATGCAAAAGTGCACTTGTTTTGTGTTTTACTGAACTGGCAACTGCACAATCAACATAAACCATGCAATCAATATGGTCATGTTAATTTCACCCAAACTATAACAAAGTGCTACACGGGACTAAACTTTCCATCGCAGTAAAGTATGTCACAAAAACATATCATAAAATGTCATATTATAGCATGTCACAAAAAAATTGCCATAATATAGTATGTCACAAAGAATGTCATAAAACTTTCATAGTGTTGTATGTCACAGAAGAAGTCATAGTATAGTATGTTATACAAAATCTCACTCAAGTTACAGTATAGCACAAAAAATATCATTGTATAGTAAGTCATAAAATGTCATAAATACTTATAATATTGGATGTCACAAAATATGACATAGTATGTAGTCTGTCACAAAAAATGTCACAGAAAGTTATAGTGAAGGATGTCAGAAAAAATATGGTATAGTCTGTCCGAAAATGTGATAAAGTATCATAGTATAGTAGGTCACAAAAAATGTCATAAAACGTCATAGTATAGTGTGTCACAAAACATAGAATAGTATGTTATATAAAATGTCACAAAAATATCATAGCACAGTATGTCAGAAAATGTGATAAAGCGTCATAGTATAGTATAGCCGAAAATGTCATAGTATAGTATGTTACAAAAAATTTCAGTGTAGTATGTCACAAAAATGTAATAAAATGTTCACAGTATAGTATACCACAAAAAAAGTCATAGTATAGTATGTCATGAAATGTCATAAAGTGTCATAGTAAAGTATGTCACAAAAAATGTTAAAATGTCATAGTATAGTATTACATAAAATGTCATAAAGTGTCATAGTATAGTATGTCAAAAAATGTTAAAATGTCATAGTATATTTTGTCACAAAAAATGTCAAACGTCATAAGTATGTCACGAAAAATTTCATAAAAAGTCATTGTATAGTAAGTCAGAAAAAAAAGTCATAGTAAATCATGACACAAAAAATGACAAAACAACATATTATGTCTCAAAAAATATAAAATGTAGTATGTCATACAATACAAAATGTCATAAAACTTCATAGGATAGTATGTCATAAAAAATGTCATCAAGTGTCATAATATAGTATGTCACAAAAATAGTACAGCCCAAAAAAAAATCATATTATAGTATGCCCACAACTGGTTTACTCTTATCACTTTCATAGCATCATTTTTAGAGGAATGGCAGTAAAAACAACAACTGTACACAACCTGCTCAGCAGCAAACAGCAGACTGACACAGTTAGACACTAGCTGGTGGACACAGTGAAACATTTAGCAGCTTAAGAGACAGATATTTTCCTCAGGAGTTGGTAGAGACCAAAACAGCTAAAAGAGAATGGACTTTGTACTGACATTCATCAGGTGGACACAAACACACACACATACAGCATTTCCACATAAGTTCCTGAGACTTTGAAGCTGCTGTTCTAAAAGTCTCCAGCAGAGGGAGCCAGCTCGCCTCTGCAGCTCGCTCCTCGCTCGGGGTCAATGAGTGGAGCTGATGGAGCAGCGAGGCAGAGAATGAGGTCATCGCAGCTCTGTAGGGCTTGGCTCAGTTGGCTGCTTGTCAACCATTTTGACTTCAGTCACTGTTCTCAAAGCCCACATGGCCACTGAGAAAGCACAAACCATCACAGAGCACTGCAGACGGTCACGACTGTCCTGACATGTACACCAGGGCAAACAAATCACAGCAACAAATTACATGCAGAGAGATTATAGATACTGCAACAGATTATAGATACTGAGCAAACTGAATAATTTGATTTGAGATTCTGTAAAGACGACATGGAAGATATCCAAAAATACAGAGCCCCTGAAATCTATCTTGTTTGCAGAGTATTAAAAAAGATTTACTTTGAGGACTTTGGCTCTTTACAAAAGTAAATTTAAAAGATAAGAGTCTTCAAAATAAAGGAACTTATTAATTTTGTAAACAGTGGACATGTTTTCAACACTAAAGTAAATTACAATATGCCATTTTGAGCTCCACAAAATCCTTAATGTTAAACACAAGTAATCAAATATGTATTCCATGAATAGGATGCACTGAAAGGGACAATGACTTCAGGTAATTCTATTAAATTCCTTAAGACTATGATTTTGAATTTAAAAAAAAAAAGCATATTCTATAATTTAGTGTGTTTTTTTCCTGTAATCTTTTAAGTTTGTTTTTACTTTAAGTTCATGCATGTTTTTATGTTTTATCTTGAGTCTTACAAAATGGCCCTCGCATGATCAGGTCTATTATTATAAATAACTGTCACTGGGTCTAAGTTCATGACATGGCTGAAATCATTCACCAAGTTTCCTCTCTTTTCACTGACATATTTCATGACTGAATTGATTATACATTATGTAGGCCTCATTAATTAGATATGAGGAGTAACATAGAAAAACAAGCAAAAAACATGCTGAAGTTATTTTAACCTATATTAAATCATGATATGTTCTCCATTTTGTTAAATGATGTGTATTTTTGTATAGTTAAATGAAAGTTCAGGGATAGTGCTCCTCTGGGAGACCAGACTGGGAAGCAGAAATGTTTCTGCCAGTGCTGCTGAAACTGTCTGTCACTGCAAACTCACTGCATTGTTTGAATCTCCACAGGAACACACACTATGTGTATGGATTACATGTGTTGGATCTGATCTGATGCAGCATCAGTGTCACGTGGCTGTCCTTACCAAGACTTCAACTAATTGCTCTTCCTGTTGTTTTCCACACTTGACAACACAAATGGGTTTTGAATGGGTCCACACAAATCATAAAGCCAAAAATACAACAAACCCACAATTTATCTCTGTTGCTTTCCCTTCATTTAAAGCTATATAATATGTCACAAAGATGTGTCGCGATCCAATTTGGGTTTTCAGTATCTTGCCCAAGGACACTCTGACATGCGGACTGGAGGAGTCAATCTTCTGATCAGTAGACGACCTAACTTGAGGGAGTTGCAGTCTGATGACATAATTCATTGATTTGTCACTACAAGTGACGATTTTCGTACAGACAATGATGCACTGTTAAAATATTTAACAAATTTGTTACAGCAGTTTTAGGTTATGGAACAACTGTGGTTAAAAGAGAAGAACAACACTTATTTGGAAACAGGAAGCTAATAGAAAACTCCTGAGTCAGAGTCCAATATTTTGACTACTCATCCATCCACCCTGATCTCCTCTCTCTCTGCAGACTTATAATAACTTGGAAACATTTCCTCCTTTGCCCAAAAGATGCTGTTGTTTTTCTTGGAGGGACAGTCTCCCACATATCAACCTCTCTCTGTCACACACAAACTCTTAATTATGCAAACACAGATTTTTCTCTCATGAAGATAATAAATCTCTTAGACACAGCCACATGCTCACAATCTCTCCACCATATACAACTACTTTCTTTCACATTCGAGCTTATGTACTAAGTCTGACGTAAACTCTCTCTCTCTCTTTCTCTTTCTCTCTCTCTCTCTCTCTGTAAACCCAATATCCTCTGAGGCCCGGGGGTTTTAGAGTGTAAAGGCAGTGCAGAGGCAGGAAGAGAGAGACTGCATTATCCACATCAAAGAGCCAGAGTTAACAGCCATAATCAATGCTTCCCCATTACGCACTCCAGTCTCTCTCTGTCTCTCCCCCTCTCGCTCTCTTTAATCAGATCAATATGCTTTATTGGCATGAATGGAGGTATGATATTAATATTGGCCAAAAAAGGGGACTTCATCAACAAAAGGTGGCAACACTGAAAAAGTCTGGTTAATGATTTGAAACAGTAGCTATGAAGTCTGAGCGGCCTCCCAAAACTTTTTGAAAATTGAATGTGAGACAGACACTATAAAAATGAAGGGCAGAACAAACAACTGACTCCTATTGACAATTTATTAGACTATACAAACTTACAAGAATATGTGTATTTAAGTTAGGGCTGCCTCCTGATAGTCGACCAAATGATAGTCAACCAAAAGATCATAGTTGGCAAGATTTTATTAGTGCTTAATTGCAGAAAAAAATAAAATAAAATAAAAAACAAACAAGCATGAAACTCTGTTAGGAGCTGCACCTTGTCAAAATAAAACAAACCTTATATGACTGGACCATGTGGGAATTTAATTTGAAAGGCCAGACACAGGAAGTGGCCACGCTCAGCAGTCAGACAGGAGTCCAGTTAATTCACAGGGCTGGTCCCTGTGGTTAAATATATGCGCAAATCTGTGCATAACATTTTTATACGCATGGTTTAAGCACATATTCATACATACTGTTTGTGAATAAGGCCTATTGAGCTTTGTGGAGTAACACTGACTGTGAACAAAACTTGTGTTTCTTTACAAGAAAACTCCACAGGGTTTTGCCAGAGGTGTACTTGCTTTTAACTTTGTTTTCATGTGTGCGTGATGGCTGCCTCACATATCCCGCATCCATTTGAAGTGTTTATTGTGCACAACCTTCAAAAAATTAAAGCCACCTGTGCTCAAGATGCAATACACACATTAACAGTGGGGGCAGTGCAAGAGACAAACTCACCACTGTAATTCTGTGCTTGATTTAGCAGCCTTAAATGCCACCTACTATGGTGCCGCTGTTGTATTTTCTGCTGTGATATCAGTGTTAACAATATAATAATCTTCTCAATTGTTAGCATGGCTATTGTTTACATCATGCAAATACAGAAGTTCTATACAGTCTCTTGTCTCTGGTGCCCTCCAGAAATATCCTCCAGTTACACACGCATTACATAGGCAAGTATTGGAGCAATTCTGTTTACGATGCTGATGGATGTCTAAGTAAACGCACTTTTAAAAAGCAAGTATATCTCCAGCCTTACTGAGTTACAGTTGGCTTTTTGCAATAAGCTGCTTTGTCAAACATCAAGTAAATAAGAAACTTACTTTCTGCAAATAAGATGGGGGATTATAGAAACATAATTTCCCATCTAATTTCATGAACATGGTTGGACCTCGATCCAAACCAACTGCAGTCACATGACACACCTCCTCCTGTACTGCCTTAATATGCACATTCAGCACATCCAATGCATCAAAACATTGTTTTCTGGTTTTCTATATGGTTTGCCTAAAATGAACACGAGCACTAAAATCAACCTGCGTAGTTGTCCCTCCATTGTGACATTAGAAAGTGTCACATTTATCTTGCAAGTGTACTTTTCTTCAACGTTTTCTTTACTTCCTGGATTTTTCCCGTTTGGAAATTCGGACCAATCAAGAGCAGCTTTCTTGCACAGGACATTTGATCTGGTCCGCTTGTAAATGCTGCCATATGAACATGAACCAACTCTAGGTAATTATGCAACTTTGGGACAAAATTAGTCCCTGATTCAGACCAAAGCAAGACAACTCTAGGTCTGAAAGCACCCTTGGTGACAGCGCACCAACGCTCTATGACTTGTAACCTGCCCATGTTGACAGCCAATCATTACGCCCTGTCTAAGGAGACATGCTGAATTCTGCTAACAGCGATATCACCAGCTGTCCCTACACAACTGCTAACATGACTACCAAGTAGCTAGTTAGATTGTGGACCTCATAACTGTGCGCAAACCTTTGACCTTCTAGCATAAGTGTCAAAGGCATAACAAAATCTGAACATAAGGTGTCAGCGGCCATGTGTCTTGCCTGTCCACTTGTTTTCGGATCACCAAAACCCATGTCAATACAAGACGTAAACAGGCTCTGTGTGTCTCTGTCTGACACGCATTTTATCATTTTTAATGTTGACAGAGTAGCTGTCACAGCTTCTACACAACCGTCAATTTATTTTCTCATTACAAACACAGAATGAGGTATATTGGATGCCAACGATGACAAAAACAATCAGTAATACATATATATTGGAGGATCTATATGAATCATGTGTCTGATTGGTGAAGGCCTTCCAAAAGCTATTGTACTGGATTGCATTTGGTTGTGTAGGTATAAGTGGCCATATTTCTTACACCAGCATAGCAGTAGCAGGCAATAACACACTAATAACAGCAAAGAAATGACAAGACCAATGCAATTTCAGAGTGCCAACAAAATCCATCCGTGCAACTAAAAGAATATATCACCTTTATGAGCCTGAACATATGACTTATTGATAAATAATTAACTTCTATCAGTCCCAGCGGTATTCCAGAATAAGACCCACTGTTGAGTGAGGCTAAGACATGAACCGATCAGTCGACACTTCAGTAGCTCTCAGCGAATATGCATGGATGTAACCTCTATTTGCATTTTGTTATGGAAATTAAATCAACAAGTGCATATTAAAGTGTAGTTGTGTCTTTTTCTCCTGGGGGAAGAGGCTGTTAAATGTTCACTAAATATTATGTATTGGTGATGATGATTTCATATGAAATAAACAAATGAATGAATCACATTCTAGCTGATGACATTTGACTCCTCAGTCAGATAGATTAGTGACATGGCTTGACTTGAGTAAGACATAAGTAGCTATTCTGAGTAATTCTTTATTGTACTCTCTCAATTTTTGCCTATATGGTATAGAAGCAATAATGCAGTTGTAAATCCACTGACTCACAAAAAACATTACAAGTGGATGACTGTTCTGTAATGAGCTAACTCCAACACCTTCAGATTCTTAATAAAATTGACTGTAACTTTTTATATTAAATGTTTCATAGTTTTCAATCAAAAACACTCCTGGGGACAACACTTAAAATGAGGGTTTCAGCATAAAAAAAAAATTACCTTTGTTTTATTCATGTGTTGTAGTCAGTTGACAACTTATTTTAGGAAGTTGGTCATAAGTTTTGACATTTTGAGTAGGATGTAATTAAAATAACAAAGTTAGAATACCTTCGATAAAAAAAGACCACTAAGAATTAACACAACTTTTGGATGAATATGAATTTGGTTCAATTTAATTAAGCTTTTTCAGGTCAAAGCAATTCACATTGGTTGTACCAAACTAAGTGAGTTTGTTAGATTTCAGAAGGCTCATGGGATGTACTTAGTGATGCCAGAGTTGGAACTACTTAATGCATGCAAATTGTTTCCTTAATTTTTTTTAAGGTGAGCCAGTGGATTATTTTTTAGAGTGTTTTAAAAAGCTAAGAAAAATAAACCCTTTAAATTTAAGGTTGCTTTCACACCTGCCATGTTTGGTTCGCTTCAGTCAAATTCAGGTTCATTTGCACCCTAAGTGCGGTTTGTTTGGGCAGGTGTGAACACAGCAATTGAACTTGGGTGTGCACCAAAACAGCCGGACCGGGACCTTCTTGAAGAGGTGGTCGCATGACACATTGTTTGGGTTAAACATGAGCATGTTACAGTCCTGGAGGATTATTAATGTGCGCCTCCTCCTGTACTG
>JAPZEB010000006.1:27830051-27844552 GCA_029783705.1 Chaetodon striatus
AGAAATTGTTGGGGGAGTTTTAAGCATTGAGGTACTGCGAGACTGAGATTTCAAGGCCAGAGAATCTTGAGAACACAAAAGTATAGGGGGAAAAAAAGCTCTTTATATATTTTTTTCATTATCAATCCTCAAAACAAATTATTTTTTTTCAACAGAGTAAGATGGGGATGGGAGGGGGGGTAGTTGATTTTTCTTTTTTCTCTGTGTTTTTCCTCTTCTCTTTTCTCCTTATTTTTCAACAGATGTAAAAATGATTGAAATCCCAGCAGGCCTCATTACCGCGGCCCTCCAGAGAGCCGGGGTAGGGCTTAAGGTCTTCAAGTAACGATTGAAACATGATTTGTATTAAAGCCAACGATCTTCCTCGCCAGAGCATCAAATTAGCGAGAACCTCTGCTGAAGAAAGGAAGAGATATCACCAAAATGTAATTGTCTCTGACGCCTCGAGCCATGGATCACATTACGAGCTGAGACACGGGGAAAGCTCTCAAGGAAAGTTTACTTACTGGCAGCGCTGTTGTAGGTTCTAACTGACACTGCTGTCATATTCAATAACAGTCCTCCAACAAGGACAAAACTTAACACTGTCAAATATAAAGGTACCGTTAAATCATACTGCTAATCTTCAGCTTGGGAGCAGAACTACTCAGCCTCGTATTTCGCTACAAGGTGAGGTAGTTTCCTTAACATTTTCTGGATGTGTCACAGTCCATTAACATCCATTAAAGCAGAAAAAGGAACATGATTATCTGTGGATCAGCAGAGTGTCTTTGATGCCTGGTATCAGAGTCCCAGAGGAGGCCATACAGTGGCATCTGTGTCTGAATAATAACGGCTTTGTTTTTCCTGTTTGTTAATGGATATGGTTTAACCTTACAAATCCCAAGTCTTTGCTTTATAGAACATTATCTCCCAGAGCTTCTCATCGAAGTGTAATCAACTTCTTAGGTGGAGAGACACAGACAAAAGATGTATTTTGCTATTGTTTAATATCTCTTTAAAGGGGGAGGATCAAGTATAAAATATATGGAGGATTTGTCAATCAAATACACCCAGCTTGGTCTCATTCCCAAATTATCAAATCTTAACACCTTGTCATGTTACACCGATGCTGAAGGCACCCTTTAGCCTCTATATAAGATGCCACGGGCTCTCCATTAACCCATTAACTGCATTTGCGCCAATTCAAATGCTAAGAGCAACTGATGCAGTAGTAGTAAAACCTGTGTGGGCAGCACTGTCTTATTCCCAACTCGTCAAATACTGACGCAGCCAGTCAGCGTCAAGCACCAACAAACTGGGACACACTCAAGCAGCAGTATGAGATGCCCTTGGAGGCAGAGTGGGATTGAAAAAAAAACACTGTCTTGACTTCAGTCCAAAAAAGCTAACAAACCAGACAGGAAGTAGGCAAAAACTTTAAATCCGAAACAGGCAAAGTTAAACAAAATCCAGGGAATCGAACACAGAGAGTGTTAGAAAGCTGTAACACAAAGGAATAAAGACACTCTGGCAAAGACATGAGGGGCTGGAGGGTGTATATATACACAGGGATGGCTAAGAGGATAATCAGGGGCAGGTGAGTGAGTGGCAGCAGGTGTGGTTAATGAAAGGTGGGAAAACACAGGAAACTGCAATGACACAAGATGTTAGAAAATAAAACAGGAAATATCATGACAAAATCCAGAATGTTACAGAATGTCCAAAAGTGACACAGGAGGGGTACCTAGCACGTCATTTTTTGATGTGATGGGCCAGTGAGCAGGCATCAGTGTTTGATAAGTTGGGAGTGAGAACGTGTTGACGTGGGGTTGGTGAATGGGAAGGATAGTGGATGGATCAAAGAACACAGAAATTTTCACCAAGTAGACTGTTTGTGTCCACTGTGAAACCAAGAGTCAGCGTTGCTTTAACATTATACAACTTATGCACAGACGAGTAGTGTGTTTAAAATATTATGGTTTTAGCAAAAATGCATGTGTTTGGGAAGTACTGAGAATAAGACTGGATAAATAGGACTTGAAATATACTGCACAAGCTGTGTGAGAGTTTCTAACTGATATTTTGATTTAGTTTTGCTGTTGTTACACAGCCTCCTATGACTTTGAATAATTAAGAATCTTTACCTTTTTGGATTCTGGAGACATGCAGGGAAAAAAAATTGTTCTTCCCATATTCAACATAAGACATGAGACATATTTCTTTAATTGATCTCATATCGTCAAGGCTAAAACTACAGAGCAGAGACAACAGGAGTCTGACCCTCGCTGAGTCCTGCCACTGTGTCTGTGTGTGTTTAGACTCCTCACATCCTTGGGCCTATTCTGAGTCACATAAAATAAAAAACATAAAAACATCAAATCATCTGATCCTCACACCCCCCACTGCACACCCTCACCCATCTACACCTACCCCACGTCCTACACTTTTCAATCTTCATCGACAGTATCTTCTTTAACTCCCAATTAACTTATCTCGAAGCCTCCTGCATCTCTTAGCAGATATTTAACAGGGAGAGTCTCAATAAAAGTGAAGTGAAATGATAACTATGGAAAATCTGAACAATATTTAGCTTCTGGTTTCTGCAAATGATACAGCTAGTTAGTAAATGTTTTAGGCATTTCCCATCTTTTGCTGAATTTTGCATATTTTGCTCCATCTATCTCTACCTTTTCTATCTTCTCTCCCATGTGACTTTTCTTGTCGTTCAATCTCCCACATGCCTCTATTCTCCTTTTCTCTTTGCCTCCCTCTTTCTATCCTTTTCTCCCTCTCCCTCCCTTGCTTTGACCCTGAGGCCACGCAATGAGTCCAGAGAGGATAGAAGAGAGACGCGAGGGAGCGAAAAGGAAAAGAAAAGAAAAATAACTCTCATGTCACTCACTCTTCTCCTCCTCCTTCCCCTGCTCCTCACGTCTCCTTTCTCTCCCTGTTTGTCTGTGTGAATGAGAAGCTTTGAAGGGGAGAAAAGGAGTCGGTATCGATTGGCCCTCTGAAAGATGCAGCCTGAGCAGCCAGACCCCCGCCGCATTGTGAACGCACCTCCCACCTCTATCACACCGGCAAATCGATAAGAGGGCCGGGAGTGAATTCGGTGTGGAGGGCTCGAGGAGAAAGACAAGGAGGATGAGGAAGAGGAGGAGGAGGAGGAGAGGGTGAGGAAGGTTTCCACCAGCTCTGCTGTGGAAGGAGGATTGATGAGTAGAATCACTGAAAGAGTGATTGACGGGCTGACATACAGCATCATCTGACATGGTGCATGAAAGTTACTGTCTGGCTGTGTTTGGAAATGGTGGGAACAGTAAAACACTTTTTTTTTTCTTAAAACAAATTAATGAATGTAAACATTTCTTCTGAGCGTGCATAACAGATCACCATCTGCTTTGATAAAAGGCCATAGGACAGCAGCTTTCAGTCAACCTTACCAAACAGCTTTCAGACATTTTTTTATTGTTTGTTGTTGACAACAATGTGTGCAACAGTCAGTTAGGATTCTCAAAAAAGAATGATCAGACACCCAAGATGAAAGTGCTTTGGTTTCCTCTTTACTGCAAGAGCAGTGTTCTTGTATGCATCACCTATGAGGAGAATTTCTTTAAAAAAACTGTGCCCACAGTGGTAACAAAAATCAACTTGCAAATTTGACCACATCACTTTTTACATGTACCCACATCACTTCAAACAAAAGGGCTAGTTTGGAAGACAAATGCTGAAAGAGAGAGACCAAAAGAGGAGCCTTTTAGATTTGACGGTAATAATATTGCATGTAACGGTGAATAAGCACAAGCATGTTGTGCAAGTTAGCAGATTATAATTTCATCCAAGGCTAATGTAGTATCTCTAAATATTCAATCAAGTGAGAGATTTTCTTATGAGTCCTTTTCCCCAAAATAAAAAATCCATTATGTGTATCCTTGGCGGTAAATGCATTTGCAAGGCTGGGTTTTTTAATAAGTTTGCTGTGTTTCTTGCCATGTTACTGTCAGATAGTCTGATAGCATGAAACCCTTAGCAGCAATGTGTATGCATCACCTGTATATCTGTGCACATGCATGTGCATCATGCTCACGTAAACGTTGCTCCGCAGTGCTGCTTGCGATCAAAAACAGCATTGGGAAATTTAAAAAAGTATTCTGGATAAGCGTCAACACGCTTTTAAAAATCAACAAGAGCCTTCTACCCAGTCATAGAACAACAGAAGACGCCTACAGGAAGAACTGTTAACTCATGTATCCCTGACTTACATGTGTAGTTTCTGTCATCATCGTCCCAGTCTCCTCATGTGATAACTGAACATAGTGATGACTGTTGGTAGAGATGCTCTTTGAAAACGCTTCTGAGATTGATTGTGTTCATTAGACCTACATGTTGTCTTATTTTCACCAGTGGTCACCATGTTAAATAAGTCATAGAAGCCCAGTACACTGAAATCAATTACAGACAACCTGAACCTTCAGTGTATGTATTATCAAAACTCATAGAACAAGGGTAGTATACATACAACACCTCAAATTATGCATTTTTAAACACTATCATCTGCTGGTGCTGTCAGAATCTCTCAAAGAAAACTCTTTGTTTCATCATTGTTTCTGTGAAAACGCCTCATTATCATTTAACAAGTGGAACATCTTGGAGTCAACTCGTTACATGTGAATTTCAGGCAGTCGAGTGCCGAGACAGAAAAGCAAAGTGAGTCTGACCCTGCAGGTTGGTGGATTATGACTTTATCCAGTGCTAATGAGAGCGGCTCAGCTCTGAATCCCTTCTCCAAATCAATAAAGGGAGCTAATAAGAGCCGAGCTGTTACCGGCTTACCCGGAGATCACAGCAGGCAGAGGGAGGCTGCACTTTCAGGACAACATGCCCAGGCTGGACATTACCTGGGATAAGAGAGGAAGAAGAGAGTGTGCGTGTCTGTGGGTGCATTTTAAGTGCCTGAATAGTATCTTGTACGATTAAAAAATATAATAGAAAATATACGTACAATATACAAACAAATACACACATTAAAACATAGTTTTCATATGATCATGCAATATTTGTGTATTTTTTTCCTTATGAAAATGAACATAGAGAATTATCCAGTACTTGTTTTTTCTTTTCAAAGGAGAGGACTGGCTTACTGAGTGTGTAATGTCCTCATACATGCTGTGGTTGCTATGTTTGCTGCCATGCAAATAAGCCACTGACCATGAGTTTATTCTAAATAAGACAATAAATGGTTAAACAACATGGTGTTCCTGTTGTAACTGACTTTTTAAAACCTGAATTTAACTTGAAATTCAATGATGTCAATATAATTCTCAAACGTTTTTTTTTAAATAATTAAAATAAACATATACGTTCCTATCATTATTTTTTACCTCATATGTCTGAAAGATGTGTCAACAGTAATGATTTAATTTGGAAACTGGAGTGTTGCCTCAAAATCTGCTATTTTTAATAAAGAATTTGCTGCAGGACTGATGCAGGATTGATACATGAAGACAGCGATGTGAAGACACTACTGCAAATACTCAGCACAGATATGTGGGCAGCACACACATGTCAGTAATAAACATACAAAATGCGATATCTCAGCATCTGTGCGAGGAGACACACAGGAATCTCAGTTTTTGACATATGAAATGTAAGGATCATAAATGACTGTAAGAGAAATGGAGGGGATGGAAGAAAACATCTCCTCTGTCTTTGTTGTCCATTGCAGATAGATGTGTCAATCCCCCCCGAAAACCCCAGGCCCTCATGGGGGAGGTGGGAGCGAGAGTGTATGTTGATCAAGCCTTGATCAAGCCTTAATCCAGGGAGTGACACCCCCTCCATCCCACACACACACACACACACACACACGCCCCACTTTGGCCTGATCTATGCAAACACCATCTCTGCATGGTAAACAGCCTCCTCCCCTCTCATGACAGAGAGAAATGGGAGGGATGACAGACATAGAGAGAGAAAGAGGAATATGGGGAGAGAGCAAAACAAGTGAATGAGGCAGAGGGAGAGTATGAAAGTGTCGTCAGCACCAGATTCTGTTCCAATCTGTCAGTCTAACTTCAGTCAAAGTGTCTTTACTGGTATCAATAAGGGATAAAAACATCATAAAACAAACCCAGCCATGACTCTGGCATCAATTTTTACGGGTAGACAAATGTTTTGTTAACACACTTGTCATAAAAAGTGAAAATCCGTCAAACGGCAATAAATGAGAAGTAATTTGAGGTAATCAGTGAAGTTAATGCAATATATTTGATCACAGCCAATTTCTACATAAACACAAGAAATGTCCATTTTACATCTTTATTAAATAAAAAAAGATATGACAGACATGGCCAACAAGAGAAAACTTTATAGTCAATTAAATATTTCAGTGACTTATTGGTATAACTACTTTAACCCATGCTCTGTAATTTGGTCCTTTTTGCATCTTCTTACATTGTTGACTGCTGCTCTATATTGATCTATGTTTCCAAATGGAGCTGGTTATCTGTGGTTTCTGGTTGTAAAATGATTTAATTGTCCACACATCTGAGCAAGACAGCCGCATGATCGTTCCTCCCAAACACAGGCAGCTCTGCTCTATAGCTGCCTCTGGATGACATATAGCAGTGATCCACAGCAGGAACTGGACAGCACCTCACATACCCACCATCACACCATCCTTATTCACCATAAAACACGCATCCTCATCTTCTCTGAGAGTCCTCAGTTCTGTCAGATCAGTGTATAGATAAAGTGACCTGGTCTCACTACGAAGTCGGTCAGTGACTTCTGGCGTCAGACATTGACAAAAAAAGCTTTCCTTTCACGTGGGCATGACATGCAGATGGTTGCACAGGTGAAACACATTTTGTTAACAATGGTTCAGCTCCACTGAGCGTCCCAGTGAGCCATGGCACTGAACCAGCATGCACCATACCAGCACCCTGGAGCTGGCTCACCTAAATGGAATGCAGTCATTATCAAGTACACCTGTGTCTTTTTTCCCTGCTATGACAGAGGCCAGGTATCACACAAGCTTTGCAGCCCTGTCTGTTACAGTCTGACATGTTTGCATATAGCTATTACGGACTACATATGTAATGTTTGAATACCAAAACCCATTACTTTCAGAGATTAATGAAGACAGAAGACATATTCTGGAGATGAAGGGGGTGAAGCAAATGAGAGACACAAAAATAAAGAGCAGAGCAACAGAGCTTGAGAGGAAGATAGGGGTTGAGAAGGACAAGGCAGGAAAGAGGAAGATGGATGAAATGACAGGTGGGGGGATTTGAAAGAAAAGGGCACAGAAAAAATACAAGTGTTGAAATGTGTGAATGGCAGGGAGGGGAACAGAGACAAAAAGAGGGAGGAATGAAAAGGTGAAAGAGAAAAAGTGAGACCATTTCAGTGAGGAGAGAAAATTGAGAAATGGGGAACAGAGCAAAGGAGTGCAAGAGGAGGAGAGAAAGAAGCAGAGAGAAGGATGGATGTAGAGAGACTGTGGAGGGAGAGAGAGCCAGCGAGGCAGCCAGGCGCGGGGTTAAAATTCTTTCAGATCAGGTACACATAATAGGCCTCGTTAATATTCATAGTTTCCTCAGGTACAGCGAAGGTTAAATTTTACTTACTTTTCAACTCTCATTACTAATACATGACGGCAATAAGAATATTCAAAGCGGACGGGTGACCAAAGGTTGATGAGAACCGTACCTTTCCTCTGACATTTAAACACATTACCATTTCAGGGCCCCTTCCTCTCAATCGCGCCCGCCAGAATAAATTGCCAGCTAATCACGACTCGCCCCGCGCGCCCGGCCTGAATGATGATATGCCAGGCAAAGAAATTCACCCCTCCTCCATTAGAACCCGGCTCTCATTATGTGGAAAAAATGTGTGTGTGAGAGGATTTGATCTATCTATCTATCTATCTATCTATCTATCTATCTATCTATCTATCTATCTATTTAGTTATAATTAAGTAGATAATTAACTATAATACAAGAATCTATAGGGTGATATCCCTGATCTGAATGACAAAAAAAAACAAAAACAAAAACAGAATTATACTAGAATAAAAAGTCATCCCACTTTTTAGTCTTTTGGTTCAGGTCTTGAATTAAAGAACCAGGTCCTTCTTGGTTAGATTCCACAGTCACAGACTATAAAAAATAATAGATGCAGCCATGGTGACGTCACCCATTGGTTTGTGGATTCCTGTTTTGAAGCCTTGAGATGGCATTTTGGCCGTTGTCACCCTGACTTTTTGGAGCCAAGTGTGACACAAGGTGACCATATTTGGATAAAAGGGTGGAGCTGTGAGGAAGTTTTTGTTGTGACATCGGGTAACCAAAATTCAATGTCAGGAAAATATCTTAATTTTAATTTTACATAAAGTGCTGATGACAGATGACAATGATATATATATATATATATTTTATTTATTTTTATTTATTTTTTCTTAAGGTTGTTTTTGCTAAGGAACCAAAATCTAATGTCCTCCAAATGTATCATACAAATATCATCAAATAACTACATTTACAAAATGTCATACTTTTAACATTCACACAACATTGAATTCTCACATCATTAGACATTTAAAGGTCCAGAGTATGGCTCTAGATTGGGCAATTCATGTTTTCAAATCGGCCACTGCAGTAAGAAGCCTAACTACAATGAGCAGAAAAAGGTGAGCGCACATATGAGAGAAAAGGGTGAGCACATGATGGCATGTTGTGGGAGAGCTGCTTGTCTCCAAGATGCTGAACAGCATTGGAGATGCACAGATTTGTGACATAAAACTGCTTTATTCATTGTTTTTAGTGGTTTAGGGAGATCTCTGTGGATAATTCAGCTCCAGACAAAAACCCACTGAAAAATGAGCACTGAAGAAATTTTAGCTGGGATAAGTTTTAGCTGGTTGCAATCTGCAGTCCATCGCTAGATGCCATCAAATCCCCCTAAATCTTACACACATTTAAAATATTGTCAACCCAGTTTTCATTCCAGCCAAAATGTTACATCTGTCCAACATAAGAGTTTAACACAACATCTATTGCTAGCTGGGATTGGCATGCCTAAGTACTGAAGTATTGAAACCAACATCATCTAAGTTGATTAATAACAAAATGTTATTGATTTACTTTTGTTAAAATTAATCAAGGTTGTCTCCTTGGCTAGCTTTTGGGTCTTTGGTTTTTGTTTTTGTTGGCATTTGAGAACTGCAGCCTCCATGGGTCTTGAGAAAATAATCATTCTTTTCCTGTTCTCAAAATTTTCAAATCTAAAATACATTGACTTTTTTTGTGGCTGCATAAATGACAGATAATGATCCATAGTGTTAAACAGCATCAGCATAGAACAGATATTTTTATTTTTTGTAGTGCCAGCTATCTTTACAGTGACACACAAATGCAATTTAGATGCCACAAAAAAGACTATCAGTCATCTTGACAATTGTCCCACTGTTTTATTGCCACTCTAATGTCTCCAAATTTGATATGATTGATGTTAAAATGCTGTACATATTGTACAGGGAACAAACATGAGCTGTCAAAACTTCAGAGGATGATCAGAAGTATTGAAGTGTTCAGAACATATATGTCAGAATGTGTTTATATGAGAGACAGTTCCCTTCCCAGGTGGTGCTGCTGTGACATGACGGTGCTTTAGGTGAACAAACAGAGACAAAGCTCCCTCCATCAGGACCGATCAGCATCAGAGCCGCCCGACATGACATGGAAGTGTCTGTCGCCCCGAGGCAGTCACCGCAGCAACAGGAGGGATGACAGGAGAGGAGAAAGGACAAGAGGGGAGGGCAGGTGACAGAAGCAGGAAAAACCGCACACCTGCGCAGACCGCCATGTACACAAGCCATTTTTATCAGTTGAGGATCATCTTGCATTCCCTAAATCTCTTAATTAAACACTCTCCTACCTGAGAGCATCAAAATTTCATCACTTTAAAGGATTTTCCTGCATCAAATTAAACAAATTTGGCCCTCATTGGTAAATATACACACGCATTCAAATGCAGCTAATGACAAAAAGCCAGTTGCAAAAAGGCTGAAAATCCAGAAAATCCCAGGCTTTCCACAAAGATCAGGGTCATGAGGTGTGCATGTATGATGAAAAGTGTAAACACTCAGTATCACCCTTTATACACACACTCACACCAACACCAAACAGCAGACAGCCTTGGAGATGTGTGTGATCCCCCAGACTCCCCAAACTCTGAAACCACTCAAGTTTTCTTGCATTTACCAGTTAACTTTGCATCTCCAGTCTTGTTGTTTGTTACGCGCAGGGCCACGGCTCTCGCAGTTTGTTTGGACTTGAGTGACAGGCGATGGTATTTGAAGATGTGTGATAGCGGCTGTTTTACTGCAATAGCGCTTGTCGTGCGATCCTCCAGCGTCGACTTCAAGGCTTTCTTTGAAGTGATCAAAGTGAAACAGTGATGATGTCAAAACCGTCCTTCTGGACAGAGTTTAAGGAGGCCATCATCCATCCATCAGCCCATTCCCTCCGCACACACCTTCACTGATCCGTTTTCACTCGGCTTGTTAGAAACTTGTGAACAACAACAGGTTCTTGTCTGAAAATCATTCAGTTTTCAACCATTAAACCCCACATATCCTCTAATGCTAGTCTGCACTGACGGAGCTGTAATCCTAACTCTCTGAATCATTCGCTAAGTGTGTTTTCATGCAAACTAGCGTTCCTTTGAGTCTGATCCTGGTTTTCATCATATTTGAGGAATGATGGATGGAACATAGAGAAACCAGGCTTTTTGGCTGTCTGTATACATGATTTTGCCATTATCCAGATTACTGTTCATCTTCATTTCCGCAGGCGTGTCCGACTCTTTCACATCCAACACTTCTGTGCTGACTGAGTTACCTCAGCACTTGAGGATGAATCCAGTTTGATAACTCCGACATGACCTGAGTGGAGAACAAACCTGTGCACATGGCATGTTTGAGGTGTTTACCAGAGGTGAGACCAAGTTATTGTTTTGCTCATCACAAAAAGGTCTCAAGTCTTAACACTCTTAACACTTACCAATCCTATAGTTTGAATGTCGAGTCTTAAACAAGTCATACGTGATGCCAGTTTGATATCAGAGCACTGTATAAAATATAAAATTTTCAAGGTCATGAATATTTTTATTGTATTTATTTGTTAAAATAGGTTGGATGGAAGGTGGTTAGATGTTTTTTTGACATCCACTTAATTTTTTGTATGGGAACAAAAATATTTTTGGTATCATTTTTCCAACTGAAGCTCAGTAATGTAACGTCTGCTATTCATGTCTCACTCCTGCAACTTGATTGTATGCTGTTGGATTGGTTCAAATAAAGTTGATCTTGCTACAAACCAGCTCTTGGGCTGCAACAAGAAATGGAGACAAGATGAATTTATGAAAAGTTGAAACCTTATTCATTTACAAAATACTAATAAATAACAATATAAGTGTGAAAGTCAGTAATAAGTCATGTTTGCGTGTATGAGTGTGTGGAAATGTCTGAAAGCAAAAGAACAGCAGCTGTGCTGTGAGGGTAAAAGAAATTTGCTGGAAGGTGGTGAGCTTTTATATCATGAAGCACACTGGCCCAGGTGTGGCTCATGAGGTAAACGATGACACTCTGCCTTGAGCCGCATCCTGAAACAGAAAGAACAGCCAGGAAAACAGGTACACCTAGTGGAGTGGAGGGGTTGTCACTATCTATGGAGTTAAGCATGAACTTGCTGGGATTGTATAGTGTTAAGGTCAGTTGATTCAGGAAATGAAGGGAAATGAATTGATTTGTGGCACACTTATTACATAATTTTAAATTCTTGGGCTTGTGGGAAGGTATCAAGAAAATTAAATTCAAATGCTCAAGTCCAAGTGAAGTTTCGAGTCATTTGTTGTCAATTGCAAATCTTTTTTGATTTTTTCTGGTCAGTTCTAAAGTCATCAAATCTGTGGCTTGAGTCTGATGTGACTCCAAGTCATGTGACTTGAGCCCATGCCTCTGTTGGTTACAAGACAGTGAATCCAGGTTTTTCTTGGAATACTTCAACTACCATATTCAGGTATTCCTTAAAAGCTTATCAAAGTTTCACTGACCATCATTTGATGTTTGCTATCAAAGCTGAGTAAACAGAGGTAAAAGCCACCTACAGAAACTCCAAATCTTTATGAACAAATTATGCAAAGAAGACGACCATGCCCACAAACCAACAGCACATTAAAAGGCCTGTGCCCATTGTCACATGTCAAAGGCATTTTGACATTCACTCCCCACATCAGCACATCCCAACTTTTGTATCTTCACAACTTCTTTTGTCTGTAAGATGTGTTCAGTGTTTACCAAAAAGCATTAAATGGTGTTAGTGAAATAACAGGTGATGTTTGTGTGTGTTGTACTTAGTCTTACCTAAGCCCAAACTATTGGACTGAAAGGTGATATCTGGGAAAAATCAAGAAAAGTCATTGACAGATAATGAGGATGCAGCCTCTCGTGGTCCCAAACTTTGCATCCATCTATCCATCCATGACCACCCCGTCCTGCTGTTTCCTCCTCTCGCCTGAATCCCTGCACGCCTGTTTGTCACTTAAATGAAAGCTCACAGACTGACAGGCCGATATCTGAGTCTTTAAAACGAAACTACCAGCAAATTAATTTTTCATCCTTTCTTATCAGTGACTGATGGGCCGCCGGGTCCCTCCCAAAACCCTCTGTGTCCCCGCGGGCAACTCCTGCAGCCCGGGAACCAAGGTTTTCATCCTAAACGGTGGTAAATGGCTCGCCGCACAAATAATGCATAAACAGCTGTTTTGCCCAAGTAAGTTATCCTCTTAAAAGATTCAGAACCCTCTCTCTCTCTCTCTGCCGTCCCACAGTCTCCTGCTCTCTCTCTGCCTATCTCCCTCACTCAGTTAATTCATCAATTTCTTATGATAGCAACAGTTCTGCTCGGCGCGGGTGTTTAAGTACCAATTAGGGGGGCGGGTTCCCCTCGGCCCGTTCTGCCACACCTCTCCTCCTCCTCTTACAACGCTTCTCTTCCTCTCTTCCACTCCTCCTCTGTCCATTTTCTTGTAATTTTTTTTAAATTTTATTTTGGTAACTCCCCAGCTGCAATCCGTCCCCTCTCCATCCCCAACACAAGTCCGTCCTTCATGTCTATCAAATCTCTTCTCTCGTCTCAGAAGTCCAAATTGGAAAGATTTTCTTGAGTCTTTATTAACTTTTTAGTACTTTAAATTATTTATCCCAGATAATCACTGATCAAAAGGCAGAAAACACACATCAATCAGGAGAAACTTTGAATGGGCAGCCTCCTCTGACCAGCACAAACCAGGGACAATTTTCTACTTTTGAATTTCTTCTTAAGTTGCGCCTCTGAACTGGCACTTGGACAGTGCCACCTCACTCTGGTGTTCAGGTGGGTTGAAATTAGACACAAGCTCTTGCTTGCAGTTGTGTTACACCGATGCAACTGTAACAGGATAATGTTGTTGGAAAACAGATGGTGGCCTTCCTGTGCATGTCAGAGGATCTAAGATTTTTTCTTCAAAAGAAAGTGTGCGCATGCCTGCCTGTGTGTTTATGTGTAAAAATGTGTTTTGATTAGGGGGGAGGATGAAGAGGATTTTTTTCTCCTGATAGCAGTTCTGGCATTATGATTATAGGAAGATATAGGAGGGGGAGGCCACCATCTTGATTTCTGAAGTGCTGCCACTTGGCCTCGGAGGCGTCTTCAGGCTTCGACTCCTCCAGAGGAAGCAGAGGTGGAGGGAGCTGAGACTGTTGTGTCTCGTGTCTCTGGAGCCTCTCAGATGTCGCTGCCAAACGTCACACAGGCCTGCTCACAAGAAAACACTGCTGCCAACCAGAACACATGCAGATTTCACTGGTTCTATAGAGAACCAAAGTGAAAACAGAACTCATGGTGACATTTGTGATAACACGACTTATCATAAATCCAGCCACCCAGCAAAGCCTCGCACAACACTATTTTGTGCTTTTCACCACTGTGTTTTCTAATTTCTCACGTATATATACATGTTACGGGGTTGTTTGTTCTTCAAATAGGCCGGTTGTTGTTTTCCTTAGAAAGTCCAATATACAGCTTTTAAACAAGCTGTTCTCAAAAAATGTTCACATGTTTTCCTACGAAAAGTAACACATACATCTTGAAAGGCTGTGATCACATGACCAATGCACTGCCAGGAGTAAACAAGGAAGCAGTCCTGTCCTGTCTAGTAAGGAGGCAGGTTGGGGTAACGGTTGGGTCAAAAAACCCAGACTGTCCCCTGGGACTTTTCTCTGGAGTTGCATGTATGGAACTGTGTGAACTTTGATTGCACTTTGAGTCATTTTAAAGTATGTCCTCGCCACGTTTGAATTCATAAACCTAACTACAGTAACTTCACATTAATTCGACCATTCGACCACACCAGGGGGGATGTCTGGCCTACCAGTGGGGGTGCTGTTCCGTGGGGGACTCTGGCCTGGGTGGCTGGTG
>JAPZEB010000006.1:27884611-27897909 GCA_029783705.1 Chaetodon striatus
CCATCTCATGAATGTTTGTTACAGTTGGAATTATAACAGCAGTGTTGACCAGGTCATCCTTTGGTCAATACAGCATGAAACAGCTAAGACTTCAGACTAATGACATCAAAGTATAAGACTGTCTCAATGTGTCTACAAGGATGCAAAATTCCATCACAGTACAATACACTGCAGGGTGATGTCAGTTTGTGTTGTTGCCAGACTGAAACTTTTGCGGTGTTGAGATACACCACTGGTCAGCCGGACGGCACTTGTTGCAGCAGTATGATATGGATGGCGTCACTTTGAATCACTGCCAGTGACAATATAATATACAGAGCTGTCCCTATAGGGTGGGACTGAGGGGCACTTGATGGGCCCAACAAACCCCAGACTTTTACCTGGTGCAGTGGTGCAGTGTTGCTTCCTGTATGAATGTAGAGCCAAACAATGATGTTTTTTTCTTTCTAAACCTAACCGCATGCTTTTGTTGCACAAGGAAAAAAAATATAAGTATGAGTTGCTTTACAATCAAGAGTTTTATTTAAAAGACTTTATGCATCTAATGAGCAGAAACTGTTCATTTCCTGCGAAGACAGAAATGTATTTTGTGTGCATAAATTGACATGGCGTCCCAAATCATCAACAACGGGAGCAAGAGGATGCTAAGCGCATAATATAAAAATGTAAATGGCATGTACCAAGCTGCAATATGTGACAAGTTGGGATGAGAACAGGTTGAAGATGCGTAGGATCAAAAATTGATGTGGAGGGAACTAGTGAATCCTTGAACGTATGTTTGGTCTTGAGACCTTTGTCAGTAAAATTCATTGCTTGAAGGTCTGAGGACTGAGTTGCCATTAATTGTGCACATGCGATCAATAGTGTGCAGGGTTCTTAACTGCAGTGAGAGAAGAAAAAGTGCATTTTAAGATCCTAATTTAGGATCGGGATAAGACAAGAGGAAGGCTATTTCTTAGGAGCTGAATTTAAGAAGTATGAGAAAATGGTCAAAATCTCATACTGATCTTATATTGAGCTCAGTTATAGCCAGGAGAAATAAGCTTGACACAGAAGAGATTAATTTTGAATTTTCCTTTCCTCTTGGTTATGCATAGCATGGGACAGATCACTGAAACTATGTGCTATTTTCTGATATAGTGCCATTAGAAAAATATTGTTATTTATATTGTAAAACGTGTCATTGGAAAACTAAATTGTTCACAAAAGACGAGATGCTTTTAGGATGGTAGATTCAGGCTTGCAGCTGTTGGAGGTATATGACACAACTCATCAAAATCAGAATCTGTGGAGAACACCTTTCGCGAGTTCACCATCCTGGCTCCTATTTTAACATGAGTAGCTCCATATTAATTGCATCAGTGGTTCTGATCTGAGAATCATTTTAGAGATGAATGCAGCCACTTATTGTGGGCAGGTAAGAACAAAACTTTACAAAGCAAATAAAAGACAACCTTAATACAACATTCAACTTAAAAAGTTGGGCCTTTGGGGCAAAAGAGATCGGTGTAGCATAGTGGTTGTGAAGACATGCTTATCGAGTGTAATTCAAATATGGCCAGAAGTCAGAATTTGAATCTATCCACAATACCATCGAGCTGTAAATACAGTGGCTGATGGCAAAGCCAAAGATCTTAGGCTGATGCTTATTTTCAGCTCTTGGCTTGAATGGCAGTGTGTACTTAATAACCTGGAGAAAAAAAAAAAATCAGGAGACTGAAACACAAACAACGAAAAGACAGACAGAGAGAAATAAGAACCCCAGCTCCCCCTCTCCACAAACTGAGCAAAAACCAAACCAAATCTCCAATGACTGTCTGTGAAATTCAAATTCTCCCCCCAGCCGAGCTCACCAGGGAGGGATAGAGGGATGGATGATGGAGCGGAGGACGGCTGAATGATCGGACGATATGGAGAATAAAAGAAAAACATGGCCAGGATGATGTGGATGATGACGATGTGAGAAACGCGACGCCGAGCCTCTGTCAGCCTCGGGGACAGAGGCAGCATGAGACGTGATCGATGCTTACAAATCATCTATGAAAGAAAAGAGAAGGAGTTGGACAGAGAGATGGGGAGTGAAGGAGAAGGAAGATGAGTAGGTGGAGGATGTGACTGAGGACGACAGGAAGTGAGAGGATTCGGGGAGACAGAGTGATAAAGAGTGAGAGCAAAGTCCTAATAATCATCTCTTCAACTTATCTCCCTTTCACAACAAATCTCTCTCCTCTTTCTCCCTCCCTACCCCTCCCTCCCGAGTTCGTTACTCCCCCTCCCCTCCCCTCCCCTCTCTCCATCTCCATCTCCATCTCTCTCCCTCCACCAGGCTTCCAGCTTCAGAGGCGAAGCTCCATCTGATCAATAATGGATGCTGCTGTCTCCTACACTGCTGGAGAAGGGCCTGTACATTAGGTAATGCAGGGGCTACATTTAACTGGATGGGCTTGTTAATGCGTCCCGCTGGGGAAACACCATCCCAACGCCACCCCACCCTCCGTACCTCCCCCCTCTTGCAACACACATACACATGCACACACAAAATCGCCCATCCCTCACCCGCCACCACGCAATGCAACTTTTTCCGTGGAGGGAGGAACAGGAGGAGGAGTTAAGGCAGCGTTTGCGGATCGCGGAACAGAACGTGCTCCAAGTTGGTGTAGCGACGGAACTGGATGGCATGAGAAGGGTAGTATATGCATTTTAGTGAGTGTTGGAGAGCACTCTGGTCTCAGCCCTGTTGTCAGAGGAAACTACTGGTATTTTACATTTCTGCACACCACCACCACCATGTTTGATACGTAAAATATTAACGTTCCTAAAGTCATGTCTAAGAGCTGACTTTGTTATCAGGAAGTAGAGGAGATGGTCGATGGCGTGACACCTCGGCGAGACACCAGACAAGCAGCAGACCACTGTTCGAGACCAACATACAACTAAACTGGTTGCTTTTTAGCAAATCATTGCACAACAGCTTTTGAGGCTCTAGATGTGGGTATTTTTTAGCGACCCATCTCCATTTTTCCAGTGGGGATAGTGTCACAAAAAAGTGGTTCATTTTTTTACCAAGACACTGCTGCATTTCCAGCAAGAAGCAGGTATTTTAAGCCAAAACCGTAACCGTAATCCAGTGTTTTAATGCTCAGGTCTGAATCTAGAGTTACCACAGTGTTGTTCAAACATACAGTTTCAACGTATCTACTACATTATAATGTGCTGCCACCACACAAAGCAATTTTTTCCATGGAGGGAGGAACAGGAGGAGTTTAGACAGCGTTTGTGGAACAGAACGTGCTCCAAGTTTGTTGTAACAACAGTACTGGATGGCATAAGTAGGGTTGTATGTGTATTGTAGTGGGTGGTGTTGAGGGTTGGGCAGCACTTTGGTGTCAACCCAGTCAACGTTTCTGCACACCACCACAATTTCACACATATTATATCAATGTTTCTGAAGTGTGATATTGCTGACTTTGTTATCAGGTGACACCTAGGCAAGACACATGCCAAGCTGCAGACCACTGTTGCTTTTTAATGAGTGATTGCCATGTTTACAGTGCATTTTAAGCTCCTAACATGGGAGTTTTTTTAAGGGACCCATGGTTTTGTTTCCACCAGCTTTTAGGCTCCAAACATGGGTGTGTTTCAGTGAATCGTTAGTTTTTCCAGTGGGGATAATACCACGAAAAGCAACTGTTGCTGCATTTCCAGCAGGAATTTTGACACTAAAAGTAGGTATTTTAAGCCAAAACATGATCTTTTCTATAAACTTAACCATAAGCCACTGTTTTTCTGCCTAATTCTGAACCTACATTTGCCACAGTGTTATTGAAACATAAGGTCCCAACATATCCGCTACATAATAATGTGGCATTATAACATTATATCCATGGTTTGCAGAAACATACAATGCCAACATTTTTTCTTGCAATTATGTCGTTTGTCTTTTCCTGAAGTAACTATTTGCTCATCCTTAAAACTAAGAATTGCTCTTGTCATTGGAAATACACTGTATCACTGATCAAAAAAAATAAAGATCAAAGGAAAAACTATACATACAACAATACATTTTTGTCCATTGTTCCATTGCTATGGTTTTCTTTGTCTTTAAAGCTACAAGCTAAAAATATTATAAACAATGATGGGTCATATTATGTTAATATATTACTTTAGTAGTTATCAATTAGCAGTCATTAGGAGTAAAAGAAGTCTTGCTATCAACAAGCTGTGAGCTTCTGAAGCAAACAGGTCATCAGTCTAGATCCGCATTAGAGACTCTCTTCTGGCCTGCTGGTGGTGCTAGAAGAGGAGGTGGAGAATCACCATCAGGATTCATCCTCTGGGGACCATGAATGTCTCAATCTATCTCCTCCACATTGCCTCCCCGATTTCTTCCTGCCTTGGGGCGCTCTATACCGTGAGTCCTGCTGCCATATGAGGATTCCCTCATTGTTGTCTCTAAATGTCAGAAACATCACTGAACTTTAATGTTTCCCTGTTTGATTTCTTTATTCTGCACCTTCATTGCTCATCGTGCCGTGCTGCATCAGAACTCCAGAGGATTTATATTAATGCATAAAGGAGAAATTCCCTGAAAACATATGTAGATGTGATGCAATATGCATGCAGTTGTTAGGATGCATCATGTCTGCGAGTGCCGTGCAGCAAATATTATGTTAGCGTATGTGAATCAGTCATGATGGATCTATAGCTTTGCATTTCAGATGTAGATTGAAGCAGGAAAGCAGTGATACCAGTTTTAATTGGACAGACCCAACAGGCCTTTTATTGATAGATTTTTAGTGAGAGTGGTCTGAGTGGGAAATAAGTCAGTCAGTGTTAGAAATATGCTGTACGTCCGGAGAACTTTTAAAGCCCTGTGTTGCAATAAACACACATAACTATTGAAGATGAGTTCAACATAAAGATGGTGTGTATACTCAGTACTGGAGAAGATAAAATCAATGATGGATGAGAAGTTTAGACAGTATCTGTACGTCCATCTTCATCCATTGTAAGAAAAAACACTTAGAATATCGACTTCATGTGTTCAGGGTCACCAAAACCTATCAATGTGTCATATAAAGGGGGAACAAAGGTGTACTAACTGCTCTATAAATCAGTCTATAACTGCTGACATTCCTGTCCTGTCGTCTTGCCTCTTAAATCAACTTATCTAATTATTTTAAGTTTTAAATTTCAAGCTCTGCGATTAGATGTTTTTATGCTGAAATGCTTCATTGTTGTCATCACATTTCTTTTTCCACATTCTTGTGCCTTGGACTTATTTTATAAGAACAAGATATTTATTAACACAGATGCTTGTACTTTTTTTTTTTTTTTACAGATAGCCATCCAAGCCTTTAGCTGAACCCATTGTCAGTCACCTTTCATTTCAGAAAGTAAACACTTTACTTTTATTTTTGAAACCTGGGATTTCTTCCCAGCTCTTATTTTTAAATTCTTTTTACCTCTAACGACAACAAGAGGTAGCTATCTTAAAATCTGGGCTCAGAAGTCAGGTAACAGCTGTGTTATTGGACAGTTTTGTGACTGAAGATGATAAAATGGGTGTATTTTTACATAAAATGTCTCCATGTGCAGATTTATGCCTGAGGTCTCAGGGCTGCTCCACATCTTCTTGTCACTTTTCTCTATTTGAGAGGCCCTCGCTGGCCCCTCTCAGCCCCGCATGGCCCCAGATGAAAACCATGATTGGTCCTCTGTGGGAATTTTAAAGGGCCCTCAATTAGGCGTCCCTGGAAGTGCCTGTTCATCCCCATTCTGCATGCGGTCCTCGGCTGAGGTCCTGAACCCGAGCTCCGCTCAGCTCTCTTTAACGTGGTGGCTGGACTTGCCTCGCCGGGGCGACGTGTATCATATGCAAAAGAGAGGCAGAGAAGGAGAGAAGCAATGAGCAAGAAAAAGAAAGAAATGAGAATAGTGTGGGGAGAACCGATTGTATGAATACATCTGCATGTGTGAGAGAGACTGAGAAAGCCCAGCGAGCATTTAAAGGATGGTGTTGTGCTGCAAGAGACCCATGGAGTCCATTTTTGGCTTAAGTGTTTGTAAGAAAAACTGACAATAAAAAACAAATCTAAATGAAGAAATACATATCTCTTGTGTACACATGTGTGTTTCTTTTGCTTTTTGCTTTAACATTAAACCAAAGATACACCAGTCCTTCACAACAACGAAGGAATACCTCACCCACAAAATGATAATTCCTGAGGGAAACTTTGTTTTTCTTAGATGCCTCCATAGTGAAAGAAGACTCTAAAAAACAGAGAAAATTCTTGATCAATTAATGTAAAAGGGCTCTGCATTTAAAAAAAAAAAGTACAACTATAATAACATATCTATTACTATTCAAATTTTTTTTGCATACAAAATCACCCCCAGTTGCATTACATGTCCATGCATGAGACTGGTCATGTTCTGTTCTGTTATATTAAGACGTTTTTGTCCAGACTTTATGAAATAATGCAGGTAGCAGCCAGATTTGACTGTAGCACATTAATTAGCAAACACTGATTTTGGTGCTTCATTTAGCTAACTTGTCATCGTCACTCATTCAGTGAGAAAATGTGTATTAGAAAACAATGAAACAGTAGCTAGCTTTCTGAAATTCTGTCTTTACAATATAAATTAAACCAATTTGCTTGTGCAAATACTGTACATTTGGTCTGTACAGTCTGTTCAGAATATGATTTTTTTGTTGTTGTTTTTTTCATTAACAAAATGAAAAAATGCAAACTGTTTACAACCAAAGCAAAATGTTCATACAGAACTAAGAATATCTGCAAACATTCACCGTATCATTGTACTGTTTTTTTCAGTTACAGTCTTCACTTGTGGCAATTAAAGCATGATCATCAACATTTTTATGGTTCTATTTAGACATTAACAGCACTGGCTTAAGACTAGAGAAAGAATGTGGCCACAAGTTTATGCTAAAAAAAATTTTTTTAAAAATGTCAATTTGACAGCATGGAATATTTGTATAATTAACTTAAACCACTATCTTTCCTTTGCCTTAACCAAGTGTTTTAGTGTCCTAAATATCACAACATGTGGGAAGCAGGACAAAGGCACTGGTCTCTGGCAAGTCCCGTGCTTTGTACAGACTCAATACACACTTCTTAGACTAGAAAAAACATTTCTAATCAACGTAATCTGGGCAGCAAATATTTCCATCCAAATGCATTTTGTAGCAGACATGGGCTGATAATATCAAAATATTTCAGTATGCTTACTGCTACCTGCTAAAAGCTATACTTCCTGTGTAGATCCATGCAGTAACTCAATGTTTGTGTGGCTGGTAGTTGGTGACAGAATACACTGAAAACAGGATAAACCTGACTGATACAAACACTTCTATGAAATATGTTTTTTCACAGGTCTGTGAAAAATGTTCAGTGATGTTTGGATGTTTGAGAGTCAGCTCAAAAAAGAGTGAGGGGGAAAACGAAAGAAACATTAAAGATGGAGTGAGCCAGATGAGGGAGAGAAACTCAACAGAGGGTGAAGAGGAGGGAGGATTTAATGTGGCCTCACCCCTTCAGTTGAGGCTTAATGATTCCTGATGGGTGAGGGAAACATAAGGAGAGGGGATGAGGGGGGGCAGCAGGTGTGACTGTCATAACCAATATCAGAGACACACACACAATCTCCCACCTCAACTTCCTTCTTGCCTCCTTTTCATCACGGCCAACCATCCTCCCTCCTCCTTCCCTCCCTCAGCTGTGGTCAGCCTCCTCCTGTTTTTTTTCTGTTGCTTTTTCACTCTCTAACACTTCCTCTCCTCCTCTCCTGTTCGGCCTCACCTAATCTTTCATCCATCACCTCCTTTCTCTCCCCCCCTACATCATATGCTTTCCACTCTTCTTCTTCTCCATCGTCTGGAACCTCCCTCCATCATCCATCCAACCCTCTCCTCTCCTTGTATCCCTTCCTCCTCCCTCCATCCTTATTACATCCTCCTCCTCCCTCCCACCTTCCGTTGCTCTTTCACCCTCTCCACACTTGTCGTCCCGATTATGTAGATGAGTGTTTGTGGCGGGGCCCTAAAAAGCAGATTAGGGCCAGGGAGCCTCTTGATTGTGACATGGCTATTCCACAGAGGCCAGCAGGAGGGCGGCATTAGCTCGTGCATGTGTGCGTGTGTCTGTGTGTGTGTGATTCAGTGTAGTCGCCCGTCTCCATCCCTTGTGTTTTCCCTCATTCCTGACATGGCGCTGGTGGTGTCTACACGGAGTGTGTGTTGCATGCATGTGTTTGTGAAGTAATAGTGTGTGTGTGTGTGTGTGTGTGTGTGTGTGTGTGTGTGTGTGTGTCTAAGCATGTGAAAGGGCAGGAGATGGTGAGTGCAAGATGGCAGGCCACTTAGTGAAGGCCCATATGTGCGTGTATGTTCATGTGTGTGTGTCCAGTGTCCCGGGACAGGTCCTAATGGGGATATGTGGCAGTTGGACACTGGACAGGATGAAAGTGGCACTACTGCCTGTTGTGGGATGCACGCACACACACACACACACACACACACGCACACACACACACACACACTCACACACACACACACACATGCACAGACACATAATGTATATTCCATATGGTACAGTCCACTGACTGCCACCTTAAATGGAATACACTTAAGTGACACTTAATATCCAGCAGAGAGGTTTCATTTATGCGGAATAATTTCTGTGGATTTAAAGAGGAAAATTCTTCTGTTATGCTTTTACAACCTGATTCTTATTTAAAACCATTATTCTCACCGATTATTATAATATCTAACTCCCTAACTGTAGGATTCAGGGGGATATATTGGGAGAAAAGGAATATAATATAAGTATGTTTTCATTAGTGTATAATAACCTGAAAATAAGAATTGTTGTTTTCTAGTTACCTTAGAATTAATCATTTATATCCACATGGGGAGTTCGTTCTTCTCCACAGAGGCCACCATATTGCATTGCCTTGTTTCTAAAGTAACCCAGACTGTACAAACTAAACGCTGGCTCTAAATAAGGTCGCTCGTGTTTTCCTTTCAGCCACCATATTTAAAAGCCCCTCTGTGACAAGAGCGTCAAAAAACCACTGATTTTTAAAGGTGAAACTGCTTTATTATGGATTTTTACGGATTTATAATCACCGGGTCCATTCCTTTTGGCGAGGAAGGGACCTTTGCAGATAATTCACCTCCGGGAAAAGACTCCCAAACATCTAGATCTTATGTTATCAGAGTAAAAACATAAGCACACATTAGCAGGTGCTGGGCTAGCGGCCTGTCTCCGACATGCAAAACAGTATCGGAGAAACTGATTTGTAACGTAAAACTGCCTTATTCAGTGCTTTCGCTAGTTTACCTGGTCCATTGGTTATGGAGAGGAAGAGACCTCCTGAACAAACAACACTGAAGTAATTCTACCTGGGAAAAATTTCTGCTGGTTGCAAAATGCAATCCTCACTGCTAGACATTACTAAATCCCTTTAAATCTTACACACTCCTTTAACTGGTGGGATCTAGGAACAAGGAAACATTGCTACAATAGCTCAGAAAATTAAGCAGTTCAATCATCAGACAGGTTGTAAACAAATATCAAGTTTAGTCATATGATGTAAACCACTTTACATATAGGTGAACATTTAGAGCAGAAATGTTGTTAAATTCTAAAAAATCATAAATCACAGCATCTCCCAGGTCACAGCAATGAACCTGGTGACTAAAATAACCGGTGTCAATAATTACAAAAATAATACGGAAGTTGGAAAAGGATGGCATTTTCAAAGGATTTTAAAAAGAACAGTTAAACATTTAGCAACATGCAGTTATTCACTTTCTTGCCAAGTCTTCAGTGAGATGATTGATATCATATAAAACTATACAGGCACAGCAGCTGATTAGCTTAGCTTAGCATTCAGCATGAGAAAACAGCTGTCCAAATATGAAATGAATGTATAGCAGCAGCTCTAAAGATTATTTATTAACACGCTTTATCTTATTTGTTTAATCCATGCGCAAGCAGAACTGTAAAAATGGCAGTTTGTGGATTTATATGCTGGACTGTTTCTTGGTCAGACACAGTTTCTTCCAGTTGCCAGGCAAGACACCAGGGAGGTCACAAATGTGCCACTGAAAACAAGTCAGCTCTGCTGACAGTATCTAGATATTTATTATTTGTCATTCTGTTTTTCTATTTGTTTATGTCTGTCTGTAGGTCTACATCGGTCTGTCTGCCTGTCTGTCGGTCTGCCTGGGCATCTGTTTTGTTTTCCAGCCTCTCTCTCTCTATTCCTCCCTCTGATATTTTTCAACCTCTCTCTGCCAGCTGCAGCGCTGCCCTACTTTCAGACGTCTGCCGTCTTTGCATTTGACAGCATGTTTAAAGAAAATGAATATTTCAGCTGGCAAAGAAACGAAGGCTTCCATCTGATGTGTTTATCCCTGCTCGTCAGATGGGTAAGAGTGGTGGTGTGAATATACTGAACAAATACCGACGCACCTTGATTCCAAATTTCCAAGGCCTCTTTTTATTCTATTTCACCAAATCACTGCAGCAGAGAAAAGTAAAAAAAAAAGGCAGATTCGCCAGTGATAAGATTAGAGGGGAAGTCACAGGCAATGATACCGCTGAACAAAGCTTTAATTTTTCAAAAAGACTCGGCCCATTAAATTTGCAAGTGCCCGTCTCATTTTGCAGACAATGTTTAAATATTGTAGCTGTTTTAATTCAGAAGCCCGGACCGGTTTCTCCGCCATCCACGATCTTGTTCCTGAAGAAAGACAAGTGGAGGAGAGAGGCAGTTTAGTCTGTCTTTCCTCTGTGGATAAAACTGTTTCCCATCTCGTCTCATCCGCCTGATGACTGCAGATTCTGTGGACAAGACAGAGATGAGTAGCATAACGTATGCCATCTCTGACTGCTTCTAAAGCTGCAGCATGCAACTGATCTGCCATTGAAAGAATGAAGAAATAAAAATATGCACAACATTAGCCTGTGTCTGTCCATGACTCTGTGCTCTTGTTCACTAAAACTGTCTTTCAAAAAATGTTATATCATTTTTGTTTTTATTTAATGTCCTTGAGTGTAAAAAAGCTCAACTTACTTTCATGAACTTTATGAGACTTTGACAGGCTGTCAAACAGCAATAGCTAATCAGGAAACAGGTGGTAATTTACAGAAGGTGTTTTCGATTAACTCATCAACCTTAAGTGTTGTCAAAAGGCCTCTAATGCTATCTTAATGAAATGGGTCGGTGGATGGGTCCAACAAACACTGACCTTCACTTGGGAAAGCAGTGCTCACGTTCTGCAAGATTATAAAGCTAAACCTTGTTCTTTTTTCCTAAACCCAACCACGTGCATTTGTTTTTTTAAGGACATAAAAAAAGTCAATTCACAGTGTTGTACCAACATAGTACATTTATTTTGAAAGAGACTGTATGTAAATGATAAATTTCCTGTTTAAGTGGAATGTAACAGGCAGAACTAAATACAGCGTCCCAGAATGTTAACAACCAATGCACCAAGGGTACCTTTCACATCGTATATCAACGTGGAAAGTCCGTGACCAAACGTTGATATGTGACGAGGTCGGAGTGAGAATGTGTTGTTCTATAAAGTTTGGGGACTTGCAAGAGACAGAAAGTGTCTCGTCTCCTCAAGGGGAATTATTAGTATTCCTCATGATGAGTAAACTGGCCTCAATGTGTAAATGGTTCTTTAAGAAAGTTGTGCTGTCATGGGTGTTATGACAATTTTTTTAATATATATAAAACACATTTATTCTTTTATGGATCTGTTTCCCTTTTTCTTTGTGATGGCACTGTTCCCCTTGGATACATGCACTTGAAACCACTGGTGATCCTGTGGTAAAGAGTGCAAACCTTTCCTCATTGGTAATCTTAAAATATCTTTGCAGATGATGTGGTTCTGTTCCTCTCATCAGAGTGTGAACTCCAGCATGCACTGGGGTGAATCTCAGCCAAGTGGCTGAGATTAGAGTCAGCACCTCCAAGTCTGAGGCCATGGTTCTCTGCCAGAAAATGGTGAAGTAACCTCTCTGGGTTGGGAAGAGTTACTGCCCCAAGCAAAGGAGTTAAAGTATCTCCGGGTCTTGTTCACAAGTGAGGGTAAAATGGAGCGTGAGATGGACAGGTGGTCCCAACAGCAGTCGAACAGGTGTTGTGCCAAACTGTTGTGGTGAAGAGGGAGCTGAGCCGGAAGGCAAAGCTCTAGATTTACTGGTCCATCTACATTCCAGCCCTCACCGATGGTCATGAGCTTTGGGTAGAAATGAGTTTTCTCTGTGGGGTGGCCGGGCTCAGCCTTAGAGATAGGGTGAGGAGCACAGACATCCGGAGGGAGGTCGAAGTAGAGCCGCTGCTCCTTTGCATTGAGAGGGGTCAGTTGATGATCTGATCTGATCAGGGTGCCTCCTGGGTGCCTTCCCTTAGAAGTTCTGCAGGCATGTCCAACTGGTAAGAGGCCCTAGGGTGCAACATGCTGGAGGGATTATATATATCGTCTGGCCATGGAACGCCTCAGGATTTCCCAGGAGGAGCTGGAAATGTTGCTGGGGAGAGGGATGTCTGGAATACCTTACTGAGCCTGCTATCCCAACAACATGGCCCCATAAAGTGGAGGAAAAGCGATGAATGAATTGATGGATGGATCATTCATTTATGTTATGTTTTGCAGGCTACTGGCTCTGTGGCCATTGTGCCACCATTCAACCTGCTGCATTGTGGGGCAGATGTGTAGTAGAAGAGGTAGATTGATGAAAAATAAACAACAACTAACAATATTTTTTAGCATTTCTGATTTCCACAGACTCGCTGTTTTCAGGGCCCACTGTCTATCTGTGATGAGAGAGTTGATCTGCAAACCCCAAAGAACACACACACACCTATACACAATAGCACATGCAAACACATACAGGTAGGCATGTACTCATTTAGACCATGCATCACGTGCAAACTGACATTAATTGTGTTCAAAACCATTCGACACACAAATGTTAACACATTCACTTATAGCTGCACCAACACAGACACACACTCCTATACACACTCACTGAACTTCAAAGGTCTATGTTTTTTTTTGTGTGTCTCCTACAATGAAACAATAAAGCATTCCACACACACAATACAACACAGTCTTTCTTCTCTGCAGACCTCACACTACACACCTGAGCAGCCTCCCTAAACATGCTCAATGTGTGTGTGTGTGTGTGTGTGTGTGTGTGTGTGTGTGTGTGTGTGTGTGTTTTGCTTTGAAACCTGGTGTTCTCCCCTCA
>JAPZEB010000006.1:27898009-27921755 GCA_029783705.1 Chaetodon striatus
TCTCCCATCACTCCACACTGCTGGTTTGCCCTCAGTTTAAAGATTCATCCTGACTGTGCAGTCAGATGGCTCAAAGAAACAAGCAACTGACTGATTTATTTGTACCTGAATTATCAGCAGTTAGAGGTCACGGGGTCAAATAGTTTTATCTTACCTGAAAAAGAACTGCGGTTCTCTTAAAGGATCTGAAGTTCTCTTAAAATGTACATGGATCTGTTCTATCACAGAAAGACAAACTGTAACCTGAACAGAATCAGCAGATCAACTGGACTCAAAGGAAGTCAGATTTGGTTTGGGTCTAATTAACTGGTGATTATTGACCTTTGTTCACCCTGGTTTCCTCCTGCTGCTGGTGCTGTTTCTGTAGGTGATGATGATGATGATGATGATTAAATACGTCTTATCAGCAGACGAATTCCAAGCACTCCTGTTATAACTCATATTTGCCCCATGACTTGAACGCAGCGGCGAAAGTGGATCTAGGTCTGTCCACAACTGCCTCAGCAGTTGTTAACCAAAGTCTTCAACCACCACCACCACCTCCACTTGTGTCTAGACTCCATGGAGGGATTTATCTTGCTGCCACTCAGGTGTCCCATGGTTACAAATAATCTCTGTCTGGTGTCTAAGCACCAAAGACTTTTGTCAAATCTTATCAGCACATATGATGTGTTAATCTGTGCACTTATATTTCACATTATCCTTCATCTTTATTTCATTCTTCTGCCTCTCCTTAAATATTTGATCAGTGATTTCGACTTCATACACTGATGCAAAAAAGGCACTTTTCGTGGCAGTATGACATGCTAGTGGATGGCAACTGGTAGCAGTGTAATATAAAGAGCTGGAAAGTCCCTATAGGATGGGTAGAACCCCAGACTTTCACCCAGGAGCCTGCTGCTCACTTGCTGTATGAATGTTGAAACAAACCATGATGCTTTTTTTCTAAACCTAACCACGTGCTTTTGTTGCACAAGGCAACTAAATACGAGGTATTTCATCAACATTTTAAGTGTATTTTGAAAAAGACAGTATGTATCTAATGAGCAGAAATGTACTATTCCTGTAAAAATGGAAGTGTATTTTGAAAAGACACAATGCATGTATCAAGCATGAATTGACACAGCGTCCTGGAACGTCAACAACAAACGCAGGAGGATACGTAGCGCGTCATATATAGACATGAAAGTCCACTGGCTAAATGGATCAGTTCAGTTGGGATCTTACTTACATTTGTTGTTCTGGAGGAAAGTTTGTGTCACATTATTTGTCGGATTTGTTGATAGCATTTGTTTGTTTAACAGCCAAGACACTGATGTCACAAGTGCAACTGAATGTTCTGTCATCATTGTTGTATTTTGAACATCATCTCCATCACCACTTGTCATCATAGAGGGTGATAACACATTAAAACCAGTGAATTCCAGCTTTCAGAGATGTCAGAGGAAGTATGGTGTGGTTCTCCAAGTAGGGCAGGACAGGGAACAGAAGGGCTGATATTAAACAGTATGGTAATGAATGGTAACAACAGTAAAGCAGAAAAGGTGGCCCCACAGACCGCAGCCTCGGACCGTCACACCGACCCTAATTAAACTCTATTAACCCTCAGCCATCTCTCACCTCCGTCCTCTCTCTGCCTCCTCTGTCCATTAGCAGGCAGTCTTTGCTGAAACAAACCTGCGGTGGCACAGAGATGTGCCGTGAATAGCGATGTGCAGCCACGTCCAGTTACCGTCTACCTCCTTGTCCCGTTTTAATTAACCGGTGTCCAATGTCGAGGTGAGTTGGAGGAGGACGAGAATCTTAAATTCTGAGTGAAAAGGAAAAAAGGTATATGAGGAGGAAAGAGGAGGTGAGAGAGGAAGCTGGGAGAAGACAGAGAGAGAGGGGGCGAGCGGGGTCGTCCTCCCTGCTAATTTGCTGACATGGGGGCATCGGGGAGGGCTGGCCTCCTAATAAGATTGTTTCTTGAAGGAGCAGAGCGAGCTGTGAAGGGAACAAAAGTAACTGTGCCCCGCGAATCCTGTAGTCAATTAGTCCGTATCAATAATTAAAAAGCATTGTCTGCGCAGGGGCAGGGGCGGCGGATTGAGTTTCCCTCCACCAGGCTAGATTGTTATGACAAGCAGTGCCTACATAATGATATTAGCCATTAATAATTCACTGCTGGACCCGCGTCGCTGCAGGTGACAGGAGGCCCGCGCCGCGCTCAGGCAGCCATCAGTAAGCCGGCTCGCCAATTATCAGAGGTCAGGAATCAGAAATGGAAATTGAAAATTGTTCTGGGTGGCAGTGTGTGTGTTTGAGGTGTGTGTTGAATGTGAAGAGGTGAATGTGACAGTGTGGAGGAGGCACGCAGGTAGCAGCAATACTGTGTGTGTGTGTCAGAGGTGAAAAAGTACTCAGATTCTTCACTGAAAGTAACATTCTCAGAGTTGGTCTTGTTTTGGTGGTGGTGACCATTATTTCTTTCAGTTATTAGGACATTGTAACAAGTTCTCATCCCAAGTTGTTGTCGCTTTCTCAGTGTCTTTTCACGTCTACATATTACACATTAGGTATACACTTGCATTTGTTGTTTACATTCCAGGATGCTGCTACCAACGCTGGGACATCAACTAAAGCACATGGTCAGGTTTAGAAATGACCATCATGGTTTGACTCATATGGGAAGGGAACACCTGGCTCCTGGGTGAAAGTCTGGGGTTTGTTGGACCCATTTATCTCCCCTCCCACCTGTCCTATAGGGACTTTCCAGCTCCTTACATTACATCGTTACCAGCAGCATTTCAACCTGACGGCATCCAGTGGTGTATCATTTGCCAAGACAGGTGTCATCCAACCACGTTATGACCTGATGCTGCCCATCTGCGTATCACACTGGCATGACAGGTGCTGTCTGCGTATCATAACACTACGAAAGGTTTCATATGGCCAGGTTACAAATTGACACCTGCATGGCGTGTCATACTGCTGTGAAAGGTGGTGTTTGATGTCAGGTGTCTGATGCGGAAATCACTGACAAAGCGTCGGAATTGAACGACTTTGGAATGAGAATGGGCTGGATATTGTACTCACCAAGGTCATTGCCGAGATCTGGATCTTACAATAACGTTATATTCATTTAGTAGATACTTTCATCCAAAGCAACGTAAAATTTTTCATGCACAGACGGCAAATAGGATACTTCAACATGTGGACAGAAGGAGCCAGGAATCAACTACCAACCCTACAATCAATGGCCTAGTCGCTTTAACTTTGCACTGTGGCTGTATTCTCACAATATCATAAGATGACAACAATATCATGTTGAATTTCAGTAACTCCATGTTTGAGAGGTTTCTATAATTCACAGTTTGAGGCATTTTTCAGCATTCATTATTAAACACTTTCATAACTGCACCAGGTGAATGTAGCAGGTTAAACTGTACAGTATTTTAAAGTATGTCTCACAAGACAGAAATACTGGTGTAAAATATATGTACTTACTGTACATCTCCATACTCCATCTCTGGTGTGTGTGTGTGTGTGTGTTATGCCTCTCTGAATGTGGGTTGAGATGATTGACAGGGAGGTTGCAGCCTCACTGGCTTCTCAACAACTGCAACATCTGTGCTGGTGAAGAGGGCACAACAAAGAGGAAAGATGCTGAGTGGTGCTGTGTGTGTATGTGTGAGTGTGTGAGGGGGTAGGGCATTTGGTGCAGAAGAGAGGACAGATGTGGTGTCCATGTGTGCCAAACCACCACACACACACACACACCACATGCCTGTCTTCGTCTCATGTCCCAGAAGGCCTCGCTGCGGGCCGACAGAGTGGACGCTGCCTGCTGATCAGGTCTGTCTGCTGGGCCCTGTGGGAGAGCTGCACATCCAGGCCCCCTGTCACAGCAGTGGACGCTGGGATGACAGGGTCCCCAAGGTTCCTCTGATGAAGCTCCACATCTGGGCTCAGTGGAGGGTGTTGTTTTTTTCTCACTGTCTGTCATCTTTTTATTTTTAAGGTTTTTTAACTGTTAGACAAACATTAATGTTCAAGTAAATAAATAAAAAAATAGAGGATTTTTTTCCCCTGCTTTTCTAAAATCTAGATGCTGACACAGAGATTCATACTCAGTGACAGAAAAAGACTGCTAAAAGAAAAGAAGAGAAGAGAATAAAAGAGAAGATGAGGGAACTGGAGGAGGAGGACAGCAGGAGCGAGGGGGAAACAAGAAGGAGAAAAAAAGAGGGCAAGACTTTTGAGTGAGAAGTGTACACCATAAAAGAGGAGTCAGTCAGTCAGTCAGTGTTTCACTCTGACTGTTGTTGATTCGGAGCCAGAGAAGGACGGCAGAGCTCAGAGGAAATCACTTTAAAGTGAGACGAGGATCCATCACTGACAGGAAGACAAACTCTCTGCTGTCGCCTGGAAACCTCATAACTTCAGTTTGTAGCCCAGCTGTGGCTGGATCACCAGTTTTTATTCACACAATACAAACAGTTCACTGTAATAAAATTAGACCTGCATTTGTGTAGCGCCTTTCTGGTCTTTCAACCACTCAAAGTGCGTTTTTTTTTTTTTTTTACAATATGAGTTACATTTACCCAATCACAAACTGGTGGTCAAGGCTACATGGTGCCACCTGCTACTCAGTTTTAAGCATGTGGACTGGAGGAGCCGGGGATCAAGCTAGTGATCTTACAGTTTGTGGATGACCTGCTCTACTGTCTGTCGGAGCCACAGCTGCCCCATTGTTGCCAGTAACTTTGCAATAATACTTTGTATCAGCCTAATAGCAACAGATTTTTCGAAGTTTTTCATCTTTGATTGTCTAAAAACAAATTGTCATATTATTTTTTTTAAATACATTTGAGTGAGCATGTGTGCATCCAGCATCAAACTTCTGCAAACATTCATATATGGGTACAGTGCTGGGATTTATCTTTATACAAAGCACCACATTATTTAGACTTACACACCGACTGGTGTGATATAACCTGCTCTACAGCAGTGATAGGTTAATGAAAATATTTATTTATTTGCATCTTCTCTGTTATGCCTCACCCTTGGGTAGATCTATGGGATGACCCAAAATAACCACATAAGACACCTCTCAGTCAAACTTTATTTATATAGCACTTTTCATACAAACAGAATGTGAGAAGATGAAATATAGAAAACAAGACAAGTGCATAAACGACAAAATTGGTCAATGGTACAGACTAAAATCATGCAGCTATCATAAATGGGGAAATACTATACATTGGAATTATTAACATATAAAACAAGCAAGCAAGACAACAAAAATCCAAGGCTGGATGCAGCAGGACCAGCAGTCCCCACACCAGAGGCCTCTCTCTGCTGCTGGCACAGGAGCTCCTAAGCACCTCGTTAAGTAATGCAGCACACCTGGGCAGTTCTACAATGGAGGGAAAAGGGACAGCAGCAAAGAACACATACAGCTGTAACACCCCCGCCCTTAAAACAATGAATAAATAGGTTGTCACATCTCTTAAAGTAGCCCTCCTGCAGATAATCAGGGAAACCTAACAATGATCTTTGAACACTGTAAACAGTTCCCCCTGCAGTTTTTGGGAAAATGGTACGGTCAAGTTTTGAATGCACCAGGTATGACTGGCAAAGCTAAACATGTCAAAGGTGAGGAGGTAGGCAGACTAGCAAATAAAGCCCACTGTAGCGGGCTCAGTTTTAAAGCTAGGGTGGAGATGCTGATATCAAACTAGACGATCTAAGGTATCCAACAATGTCACACTATCTTGTTGAGAAGGGGCAAAATAATGCTCCACAGTTAGGCTAAATTTTGGCAAGGAAAAAAGTGACATTGCTATTTTTTTAAATGGTGTATTTGATAGGGGTGTAAATCACCAGTTTCATATTACAGTCCGCCACAACATGATCTCAATTTGATGCGATTCAGGGGCCTGTGATCAATATGCGACATATTATATGCCCATTTAACACAGTCTATTACAGAAGAGGCTGCCACCTCTTTCTGTTTTACTTTAGGCCTTAAAAGATAAAAACAACACATAAATAATAAGTGCAGAAAAGTTTACTTTAAACTGACTCCAGTAACACACATAAAACATCACATGGGATAAGTTAACCTTCAGGGCTTTTTATCACAGAGCCCTTTCTAAAAGAAAAGTTTTCTATGAAACCCAAACCCTGATCTTTTTCCCAGAAGGTCAGAGCTCTCTGGCTTAAAGCCCTGAAGGCAACCCTTTCCAAACAGCCATAACACATCAACATCATTTACCAGAAATATTAAATTCAGCTCAATAATAACTGCCAAGATTCACAGACAAAACAATAGTTGTTTTTAATTTTTTTGCTAATGACATTATTAGCTTAAGCACTTTTACATTACATAAATTAGCCTGGTGGCCAGCGGACTTTTTTCCTCTACTCATAACTTAACGGATTTCATGTAACGTTATTATTTTTCTTACTCACAGCTGGTTTAAGCCACAGCATTTCCCAATAGAACAGCCCAGTGAAATTTCAGTTATTGATTACTGACTCGATTTATCGATCCAGATTGATGGATCCTAACACCCCTGGTATTTGAATACAAGGTTAATGCATTTGAAATTGCCCATGTTGATATTAGAGGAAGGGTGAGTGTGTGGTAGTGTTGGAGTGGGTGCGGATGGAAATTTTGCCCCACTGTCCGAATGGCTGGCCTGACCACACAATATAAAAGTCAAATGATTTAGGACTTAAACATCTCACCACATCCCAAACTTCTAGCCACAACAAATGTGATATATTAGAGCTGAAATCTGGACACTGTTAACACGATGCTGCAGTTTGACTTGATCAGTTATATAATTTTGAATAAAGACGACTGTGATCTGTAAATGTTTTCACAGATGGAGAAAAGTCTTTGATTCTGCGGCCTGTCTCAGTGCCTGCTTCCCCTTAACTTTTCCCACAACCTTAAAATTAAAACAAGTGTAGATGAAACATGGACATCAGAGGACAGACTGAGTCAACACTACAACTTCAACCTATCAGAAGAAGACAACAGGCAGCGAGGACATTGTCCTCATGAGACTTTGTTCTGGTAATGACAGGGTAGCCGCAGCCGCCAACATCAAATAGTTAATACTTTCTTATTCACTTCAAAGTTTCCTCCAAGGCACTGGCTAATGGGGAATGACCTCGGCGTCTCCCGAAAGCAGTCCAACACAACTTAGCATAACAGTTAATAATACATAGAGCCATCAGAGGGGAAATTGTATTCTTTCTGCCGGCCGCAGGAATGAATAACTCCAACTGAAGTGTGACTCAGATCATCTGATTGACATTTAACCCTGTCATCTTGAAGCGCTGAGTGTTAATCAATAAATTAGTGACACGGCATCAGATCTGCGTGTTTTAATTGCTGAGCTGTGCATTATTTATCCATCTGAAGGAGACGAGCAGTGAACGGACTCCAGGCGTTGATTACCGAGCTAAAGACTGATCACAGTGAATGGAAGAACGGTCTCTCTGAAGCGCCGCAGCCAGATGAGAGCAGCTCCACACACACAGTCAGGATACAGAGGAGAAAATAACACGGTGTGATCTGTAAACTGTTTTGGCAGGGTATAATAACCCCAATTTTTTTTTTTTAGTAAGGATGTATGGATGTGAGTGGATGCAAAGAGTGGATGAGCATGATTTGAAATCGAAGAGTTTTTTTCTAACACCGATCATTTGCGCCTCAACTTTGGATCAGCTTCCTCAAAAGTCTCTGAGAAGCTGAATCTGTGCAGATCTTAAGGCATCTTAAAGTACAGTTTATTTGGCTCTTGCTTTCATACCCACAATTTTGTGTTTTATGCGCTTGTCTTATTTTCCAGGTTCATCTTTATCTCTATTTTTAAAAAGAGTTGTATTTTCTGTCCAGCTGGCCGAGGACCTTTGCTGCTTGTTTATTTAACCTTTTCTTCCTCTAGTTAAGTGCTATGTCTCATCTTTTTTTGATTGTATTGATACTTTGGGGAAAAATGAACTGTTTGATGTACATTACCAAGGAAAAATGACCATCTGTTCTGGGCAGTGCTTTCCCAGTATCACAAGATTTCCTATGCAGTTGCAGGATGTGGTTCTTATACCCTATGAATTAGCATCCCACAAATGATGTTATGCACTTAACATAAGATTACGGAGGTTAGGTTTAGGAAAAGAAACATTGTGACAATGTACCTTAAATAGACTCAAAGTTCATTCAACGTTCACACAGTTCTGAGCACTGGTTTCCTGGGGAACGTCCTGAATTTGGTGACCCATCCACCACCTCAACCTCCAATCTTACAGGAGTACTTCCTTTTTTCCACCATTGGTCACATGCTTTACACAGCTTTCCAAAATACAGGGGTTATAAACAAATGACTCGTGATTACATGGGATATGTACACATTTTGGTGCACTCCTTTTTGAAGGAAAACGCATGAAGAGTGCATAAAAACAGGCTAGACTAGTTGCTACCTGCTCGCCATAAAGCAACACAGACAAACAGGTGGTTGATGAAGACAGTTGTGCATACAGCAGCAAATGAGTGTAATTTCTGGGAGTTGGTGGAAACCACACCAAAGCCGACGAATGGTCTAATCCAGTGGTTCCCCATTGGTCCACCCCCGAGGTCCAGATTTCTTCTTAGTCATCGACTCAAGCTCCACACAGTTTAATACATTAAGCATCATACTTGTGTTTGGCCACATTATCAAGCTAGTTTGTTGTCTCTGTTAAGTAGCTGTACATTAGTCACTCAATCAACGACAGGAAATGGAACTTAAAAATAGAAGTTCAGTGCCGGGATTCATTCTTAAAAATTAAGTGTGTTTTTACAAACTTAACACATTTGTGAGTCACTTGCGGTCTATTCAGAATGGATCCACAACCCACTTCTGGACCGTGACCCACCAGTTGGGAACCACTGCTCCAGTCCAGCTTAAAAGGAATATAATGTTGCCCTGTCTTGGCTATATTTGTGTCCTACTCACAGACAGTTGCACCTGCAAACTGCAAGACTAAGTAATCAACTGTCACTGAATTCAAGTTAAATTTGAAAAAAACACAGCACATTTGCCCCCAAGGTGGGTCACTTGTGGCTAACTGCATTGCTGTAACACAGTACAAAAGAAAAACATAGGTTGTATTTTATAGCCGCGAGCAAAAGCAGATGTCAACATGGTGAAGCTTTGCAAGGTAAGCTGGATACATTAAAGCTGTTTGAAGTTGCTCATATTGTAAACACTGCTGAATACAAGTTGTTTTTCTCTGGGAAACCTGGAAGGTGGGGAACTTACACAACCAGTGCCAGTGTCTGTGCAGCTAAGAGGCAAATGGGTGTCCATAATTTTGTTATCACTCTAACCTTTACCCAAGTTTTGCCTGTGGGTAGACACCTCAGTCCATCTACGCAGCGATGTCTCCCAAGGTGCAGCCTGGCAAAGTGATGCAAACAGAGGCTCTGACTTGCTTAAAGAGCCTTCTGGGTATAAAGTATAAATAATGTAACTCAGAGAGAAAGACAGCGTATTTTGCACCGTTCTCTCAACTCAGTAAACTTACTGTACAACAACTTCTGCTCACAGGTCTCTTGTATTTCCTGGGCCAACCCATGGAAAATCCTATGTAGGCCCCTCCCCTCTGCTCCGCGGTAATGTTTGCACGAGTTTATATATTTGTTTTTGGCCGTGATTTCCTGGCCCATTAAAAAAGAATAAGAGCTTATGACATATTCAAAGAGGGCATGTCTGGAGTATAAAGTCTAGGGAGGCTATGATTCATTAATGGAGCCATGAATAGATAACTCACTGTTGTATGATATCATACTCACTGTTGAATTCACGGTGACATTCACATACTTTCCTGTTCAAAGACTCAGGATACCATTACAAACAGTATATGAAAAGATTATCTCATGTTTTTAAACTATTTATAAGCACAAAGCGGAGCTATTACAGTTATGTGGTGTTTCATGTGTTAAGATTCTGTTTCATGTCAAGGTTTTTCTTTAAATAATTAAGATGCTGATTACAAGGATTTTATGGGTGAATGGTAAACAAGCTTTATCATTCATTCATATCTATTCTGTTATCAATTCATTCATTATCCTACATGTTAGCTATTTACAGGCTGCTCAGAAGATCAGGCGTATTATAAACTCCGAGCTGTATCAATATAAGACATGCAAAAAAGTAAAATATCGGACTGAGGGGCAGCAAGATTAGCAGGCCCACTGCTGCTGGTAAAGGAGCTCTTAATTAAGCACCTCCTTCCCAGGCCAGGTGCACCTCGCTGAGCAGTGCCCCTTGTTAGGCAATAGAGTACACCTGTGCAGAGCAGCAGGAGAGGGAAAAAGGACAACAGCACAGGAGCACACACAGCTATAACAATACTTCTAGGGCTCATTTAAACTCACACTACACATAAAATAGATATGTATGTTTTAACATTGCAAATTGCACTGCCTTCATACTTCCATGCAACTTTTATGACTGCAGAAATACAGCCAATAAATGGCACTAGGAAGTGAGGTCAAAAGGTTAACAACAAACAAGGCGACTGTGGAGGAGATTGTAATGTTGTACCTTTTTAATGATGGCAGCGTTGTACATGGTAGTAGTCTTTGAGGCCATTAGATGCATCACAGCATGTGGATGAAGATTTTTTTTTTTTTTACTATATCACTGATTTATTCCGTTCTGCCTTTTTATGAATGTCTTTGTCGTCTCTTATGGTCATATCTTGCCTGAACTACACAACACTTCCCCCACGATCTCCGGTGGTTCTGCTTTGTATCTGTCCTGCCCTCAACCTCCTCTACAAGCCCAGTTCAGGTTCTCCTTTCACTTCACTGGATCTCTGTGGCTTTCACTGACTTTCTGTGGTCACAAATTTTCCAAGCCATCCTCCTGTGCTACTTATGTCTAGCTCATGCATATTGGCAGCTGGTTCTTCTGTCTCTGTTTCCTCCTGGTCTCTCTCACAGTCACCTCCCTGTCTCACCTGCTGTGTTCACCATAAAGGAGCGATATTTCATCCAGTGAGATGATAACACTGATTTTTGAATGATATCAGAAATCTGTGGCACGGAGCTGCACGAGGCCTTGGCTACAGAGATTATTTCTCATCAGGGCAAATTCATTGTTGTTCTTTTGTGGGATTTGTTTGTGATGATGACTAGAGAAAATCATCTGTTTTCTTTTAAAGCACAGTGGGCACAGCCAAGGATCCAGTTATTGGTCCTTACATTAGTGGGCTATTAAATATTAGGAACTCTGGTCAAGATAAAGATTAAATATGTGACATTTGCTTATTAATATAAGCTTATGTCAACTCTTAAACACATAAAAAAGTTGAACTTTGTGTATGTCTGTGTGTGTGTGTGAGTATCTGTCTGTTTTTCAATAAGTTTTATAAAATTAACCAAGCGTATTCTTTCATCCTTTGGCTGAAAATAACAGCAGCTACTGCACACACTGTTCTCTTCTTGGAAGTTGCATAAGCTTTGTTATGAAATCAGCAGAGGGAGCCGACTTCAAGCTCATCTCAGCAGCACAAAGAACTCCCTTCACCCGGGATGCTCAAAGAGCAGAAACAAGCACAAAGATGTCAGTCGACACGCGCAGCGCTTCATCTTCAGCTAATAACACAGATAAAACTCTTCCGGCCGTTGTTGTTGTTTTTGCTTTGGTGTGAATCGCTCTGCGCTGCTCGGCTCTGTTGTGCTTTAATAAGTTCAACTCTGTTCAGTGGCTTCGCTGTGCTCTTTTCTATTCTCTTCCATTCTGCTCTGTTCTGTTTCTGCCTCCGTGCAGTCAACAGCTGGACTTTTCTCTGCGGATCCCGACCGGCCCGACTCTGCAGCACCACAGCCTCGCCTAATTGCTGTGGACTCTCTGCTCACCAGCCTGCTTCTGTCTGTTGAAAAAAAGACTATGTTTGTAGCTGGCTGTTCAGCTTTTATCTATATTTTAAGCCACACACAAGGTGTAGAGTCGGCCTGGAGCTTGTTACAGGGGCCCGCGGCTGCATAATTCATGAGAAGGAGCCGCTTGCTGCAGCGGCTAAATAAAAGATCTGCCAGCAGCGGATGGCAGGACAGAGGAGCACACTGTACCTGCCCTGCCACCTGTGTGTAAATGCAGGTGTGAGTCTGTTTGGGGTGGGTCTGTGTTTTTCTCTGTGTGCCTTGCAACCCCTGAGTTAAGATCAATACAGGTGTGTATGACATACACAGAAGTATATACACTTCATGCACACCGACGTTCCTCGGTGCGGTGCTGCTGAGTGATGTTGGCTGATCTGTCCATTAAAGCTCCTGTTGTGGCTGTCCACAGAGGAGACGTGCCCGCTCAGGTCCAGGATTAGATGTCATCATGTGATGTATCAACTCCTCTGCCTCCTCCTCTCCTCACATCTCTTTTGCTTCAGAGAATTACATTTTCATTCAAGTAACCAGTACTTAAATAACAAAATTGTACAACACAAAAGTGAAATTAGGTGTGTTTTGCCCACCAGCAACACTACCAGTATACTAAGAAAAAAACAGTATGTGATAGCCAATAAGCCCGAACAAAGAGTGTCATTTATATAGATTCAGCTTTCAATGCCATAATCTGTGAATTAAATCTCTCATATTGGGCGCTCTGTTTAATTAAAATTATAAAATGTCTTTCTTCAAAGCATTTTCCAGGCTGTCAGTCAGTGATAAAGATAAAATATTGTGATTTAATAAATTAAAAATAACCAAAATAACCATTCTATGCACAGCAGGAAACAGCAGCAGCAGCAAAAAACACAATTACGTGTATCACCATTGTCAACCTAACTTCCAGAAAACAATGTGGACATTGTGCATTTGTGCAAACCACACATATGTCACATTTGCATATTATTATTTAACCCATATGTTGTGGTCAGTGTGTATAGGTTAAAAACCAGTTGGTTATGGTTAAGAAAATATTATGTTTTGCCTTAAAATTCCCAGTTTGAAGACACAATCCCTGCTGGAAAAGCAGCAATGTCTCAGAAAAAAAGACAACCACTTCTTGTCACCCTGTCCAGGCAGGATGCTACCAGTTAGAGGTTTTCCAGGCACATCCAATTGGTGGGAGGCCCCGGGAAAGACCAACAACACGCTGGAGGGATTACATATCTCATCTGGTCTGGAAACACCTCTGGATTCCCCATGAGGAGCTGGAATATAATGCTGGGAAGAGGGACATTTGGAATATCTTGCTCAGACTACTGCCCCTGCGACCCGGCCTCGGATGAACAGATGTAAATGGATGGTTGGATGGATGCCCCCAAAGGAGACACAGAACAAACTGTCCCTTTTTGTGGCATATCCTCAGTGGAACAGCAAAGGATCATTAAACTTTGTTGTTAGTCTTGAACAGTGGACTGCAGTGGTCTGGAGACACACCATCCATCATTCCCTCTATCTCCTGATGACAGTCAGATCATATGTAAAGTCGCTTTAGAAATGTTGATACAATATGTATAAAACACATGTAAAATATTTGTGGTTTGCAGAAATGCATAATGCTAACATTTTCTTTTGGCAACCGGACTGGCTTTGTCAGTATCACACAAGACCAACATTTAACTCGCATTACCGCTGTCCATGGTGCTGATTCCAGAGCTGACTCAGGCACTATGTTTTTTTACTGAAACATCTCTGCGTTTCCTGTCAGGTTGCAGGGTGGGCAGGTTGAGCAAAATATTTCAAACCACCCTGTCGCAGCGACTGATGGACAGCCAAAGGTAGTTGCCTTAACAATTCGGCCTGATCACTTTCCTCACTTGTTACATTTACTTCATATTGTTATTTAGAGTCTGGTTGCCTTTAGTTGCCCACTGAACATCTCTGGCAAGTTCAGCTGGTTATTTCTGCCCAGCTAAGATACACGTCTCATTTGTTATACTAGTTATACCATGTTTGTATTTAACAGAGAAAGTTTCATCCCTATCCAAGCCAGTCACCTATTGTCTGTGGGAGAATGAATTGGACTTTAACTTCTGTAAACACATCGGCCAAATTCTATTGATTTGTTTTACTTGTTTAAAAATGGCAGGGTTCAATATTGCTAGTAATCATTGGTAAATATGTACAAAGTACCCTCACAATTTCCACTAATGAGTGTAAAAATATGTTTTTGACATGTAGCTGATACACAGTAGTGACAGAGTGCAAAAGTGGAAAATGGTTTAACAACCTGGCTGCCAAATTGTAAACATACCACACAACATTGAAAGCATATGTCTGACTTAAAATTAGTAGTAAAATAAGCTTCAGCTAAATTACAAGAAATAAGAGCAAATGTTTCAGCACTTTATCTCCTGTAGGTGCAATTTTAATCAGAAAATGTTCACTTTACAGTGTTTGAGTAGAAGAAGTAGTTTCATTCCAGCCGAGTGCTAACTGTTCATACTGTTGTAGTAGATCAGGGCTGATTGTAAGAGATTAAATAGTAAAAATGTCAGGAGACGAGGCTGGCTGTGAGCGGCGAGAGGCATGAAACCGCATATGGAAGATGCCAGCTGTAAATTGGACGGTGGAGATGGTGGAGTCTAGCGGCCGTACAAAATGCATGAACCCACAGCAGAGTGGCTGTTTTTTTTTTTTTTTCCTGTTCAGCCTCTCTCTTTTTTTTCCTTCCACAACAGCGCTCCTCGCCACATTTCTCTTTGTGGGCCAGAACAGCACAAACAATTCTCTCATTCTCTTTGTCTTGTCTCTTATGTTTTCTCTCTCCTTATGAGATCCCCAGGAGTGATGCACGTCAGGTGGCTGCAGCTGCATTTCTGAATGGGAGCTGTGGGAAGAGAGGATGGAGGGCAGGTCAGGAGGGAGGAACCACGGGGAGGTTTGGACAGGGGATGCTAAAGAAGGGCTAGGAGGGGAGGAGAAGAGAGACGGCACGTGGAGGCGCGTGGCGTGGGAGAAGGCCTGATGCCTCGGATGCAGACGGGGTGAGAAGAGGAGGAGGAGGCGGTGTGCGGGTTGATCCCTCTAAAAGCCTCGGTTCTTTCAGCAGGCTCAAATTATTACAAGCGTGCAAGGAACAAGGGCTCTGCTTGGGGGTGAGCCACCCAGGAGAGTGCCTAGCCTCGGGGCGATTTTCAGAAGAAAGTAACATGGGAAAAAAATAATAGGAGGTGGGAGTACAAGAAGGAAGGAGGGGATGGAGGGAAGGAGTGGTGGGTCGAGGGTTTTGGAGCTGTTGTTGAGAAAAGTTAAGGGGATTTTTATTCTCTTCTGTTTTCCCATCTCGCTGAACGCCTGCCTCCCTGCCTCCTCGGCCCTGCACTCATTCTCCGAGGCCTTTCATGCTTTCCGCTACACTGTTCTCCACTCTGGCCTTTCTCTCTCTCTCTTTTTCTCTTTTCTTTCTATCAATCCTCCCATGCTCAGCTCTGTTGTTTTCGACAAGGCCATCTAGAGACGTCAGTTAATATGGTAACAAAGCTCTTTAGGCAGACAGATCGCTCCTCGGACTGGCGAAGGGCTCCCTCCCTCCTCCAGGCATCTTTTTCATTCACCTACCCCTACTCCTCTCCCTCCCTCCCTCCCTGCCTCCCTGCCTCCGTCTATCTATTCATGATTGATCAAGCTCCACAGGCCAGCCAAGTTTACTGGTGTTGAGGTCTCTGTTTCTGTCTCTTTCTTTCTCTGTCTTTTTTGTAAACTGTCACTTTGTTTCACAACTGTAGGTCATTTTATCTGCACTGAGATGCATTAAAAACAAATAGGATGTAAAACTTATTCAAACTGCTCTGTATATATTATGTATAATCTGTTTACAATCATCCTGCATATTGAACCAATGGAACTGCAATTTATAGTACAGTAAATGACATCACGTCATGCATGGTGTGAATTCTGTTTGCTACTCCTGTTAAACATTCTATAAGTTTATTTGGGGGTTTGAGCATCTCTGACAAAGGCTATAAAGGCTAAGTGAAGAACATGATCTGGAATGCTTCGAGCGAGGGTCGCAAGGCAATTTAGTATTCACAGATGCACCTTTTCACATCTGTATATAGTTACATTATGCACAGACTGGTTAATCCCTGACCTGTGGAACAATGCGGATTGATGTGTACCACATCATGTTCCACTATGCTAAAGATGCTACAGATGCTAAACTTCATATAGCACTAACAGTCTCTGAACCCACAGACTATAGTCTCATGACAATAAAGCCTCAGGGGGCAAAGACCGATATCTCAAGTGATCTGGGGTAACCAGCACAAATCCAGGCCAAGACTTCCTCTTCTGTGTGCCTCTCATCATTTACAGTTTATTAGCAACTTGAGACAGGTCCAGACAACATTATGTCCAGTCTCTAGAAACAGATATCTGCTTATGACTGCAGATACACTAGACAAAAAGCTAAAAAAAAAAAAAAAAAGCTAAATCATCATCAGACAATAGCTGATGGGTTGCAAAATTGCATTTTAGCCAATGTGTCCAGTGTCTTTTACTCTCCACATGGACTGCTTACCAGCAAGCAATCAATATCTGCTCAAACATGGTTGGTCTTCTTGGACTACAAATTAAAATCTGCATGCTTCCAATACCAACATCTTGTACTGCAGCCTATAAAGTCTGCATACACATGCAGATATCTGTTTGTAGCAATTGAAGCAAGGATGACACTGATGTAATATTTATTGGGTTTATTACTTTTTTATTAGTTTGTTTTGTTTTGTTGTTGTCTGATATTTTGTTTGTTGTGAAGTGATAATCCTGAAGTAGTCTTTGTGACACTGGTAGAACAGATGGAGGACTCAAATGCAATACTTGACACAAACACAAGTAAAGTAAAAGGTTTACGGAGCAGGCAGAGTTCCAGTGTACAGGAATTAGTCCAAGAACAAACAGAGAAGGTACAAGGCTAAAAATAAAATCAGAACAAGATCAAATACCAAAGAAGTTTCACTAGGAGAACATGATAGAATGCAAGACACAACGTACTAAGAAGAACTGGTAAAGAGAACAGGGAACACACACACTGAATACACTAGGGAGGAAGGGTAATGAGGGACAGGTGAAAGTAATCAGGGTGGTGTCAGTAATCAAACAGGTGGGAAACACATAAGGGCAGCAAGTGAAGTTATTTGAAACAAAAGAGGCAAGTATACAAAACAAAGCAGGATGTATTACTAGAAACAGAAAAAACATTACTTCATCCACAGGCCCATACGTGACAGTCTCAGTCTGTGGCAAATTGTGTGTGGACACCCAAACAGATCAAGTCTGGCTCTGACGTCTGGGACTGAGGTCAAGTGCCTCCACACCAAACTTGTAAAAACCATTTCTTTATGGACTTGGCTATAAACATGGGTTCACTGTCATGTTGAAACAGGAAATGACCTTCCCTAAAAAGCTGCAGCAAAGCTGGAAGCACACTGTTGATGTCCCGTTATTGGAACTAAGGGGCCTCGCCCAAATCAGGAAAAAAGGCCAATATCTAAAGCACACAAAAGGGTTGTCTATATACTTTCGACCATATAGTCTTTTTCTCTGTCTCAGGGGTCTCATGATCCCCCCATTGTACCGTTTTCTCTTAACCACATTTAAAAAACACTTTGTTTGAGGGATTACTTGGAACAAATATATAAAATATTCACAGAAAACAGTGGTAGGAATTCTCTGACAATATAAATGTTTCATAGCTTCACAAAGTGGAGGAGAAATAAATATGTTTCTCTTTATTTCACTTCCCAAAGACTCATGATTTACTGCTGTGGTTCTAAGGTTGGATGTAGTGGCTACTGGGAAAATCCCAGGGATCAGCATGAGGGCAAAGAAAAACTGGACAGTTATGTAATGATATACTGTATGATTCAGGCTGTTCTCGTGCACTGTTCATGCATATACCTACAAAATGTAATGCACCACAGTTTCTATATAACCCAGGTAATTATTAGCCAGTAATTTATGTATAACCCAGGTAATCGAGAAGGCTGCGATCTTGTGACCAGTGCACTGGCAGGAGTAAAGAAGGACGTAGTATGAGGGACAAAATTCTAATGGATGTATTAAGAGACCAGGGTCTCGTTTATAAACATTGCGTATGCACAAAACAAGGCCTGAAAGACGCATACACCACCTCACACAAAATTTGTGATCTATAAAAGCTTTGAATCGTGCTTATGAACATTTTGAGACTAAAAATTGGTAATGAGTGTCAAATACTGTCAAATATTTTTTGGCATACATAATTTCTGGCTTTTTTCCATGTACATTTTCAGTATGGATCCTAAGTATTGTTTTGTAAAGGAGACCCCTGGATATAGCATTAGTAGCGGGACCAAGAAACCCACTTCTAGACGCACTAGAGACTTACAGCTGCCAAGCACAGCCGAGTGCGGCCGAACAACCAGTCGCACAGCTGGCTTGCAGTTTAACGCTCTGTTAACTTGAATGGGGATAAAATAATTCAATCTTGCGGCTCTTTTAGACTTTCAAAATGTTGTCTGACTGAATAGATTAAATCTTGACAGTGGAATCATTTTGCAGGGGTTGTAAAGAGCAAAAAAAAAAATGTATCCACTGATTTATAGACTTCTCTTTCTCAACGTAAGTCAGTGGGAGAAAGTTATTGTTTGGCCACTTAAAAAATTGGCTTCAAAACCCAGCACACATATTGAGTGCCTGGAAAGTCTGTGTAAAGAGGCAAGGGGTGGCAGATGGATCAAACAAACACAGGACTTTTGTGTTGGTGAAGATTCTCAGTCATCCAGGTCATGGTAATCTTAAGTTCTATCTCGTAGGCACCTGGAGTTTCTTGAGTTTCTTCTTCCCCCGGGGCACCAGTGTTTGTGTCCCATGTGAGACCAAGTGAACTTTGAGTTATTTTAAGGTACATCATCAGCATGTTTCCTGTTCTAAACCTAACCTACATAACTTTGCTCGCTTAAATGTAACCTACATAAAGTAACTAAACTTAAGCTACGCAACTTTACATTAGGTACATAACGTGATGATGCCATTTAAGGGAAATTAATCCGTTAGATATCATACCAATTATTGTATGTGCATTTCCATAAGATGTCATTCAAACTATTGTATGAGGATGCACTGCATGGTTATGTCAGCTTGAAGACCACACATTACGACTAGTATTCAAAACTATTAATTCAATAGATGGTTGTAAAGAAAAGATGCATTATCTGAAATGTGAGATACAGCATTTCTGCAACTTGCATTCAGGGAAAAAAAGGGAATCTCTTGGCGTCTGCAGCATTAACTTTTTTTTCTTTTAAATCCGCCTCTTGTAAATTCCCAAACTTTATGGAGGTACAATAGTAAATCTATGCAGTCCTGTTTTAAAAACTGAGCACCATAATTCCCTGAATCTAATACCACAAGACAATTTTAACTGCTATGTTCTCTGTCATTTTGCATCTCACCTTCTTTTAATCCTTTACATCCATCATACTTCCCTTCCTCACCCATATTATTCACAACCCACACAGTCTTTAAATCTCCTGAGCTTCCACCCTCCTCCTGGTAGCTATAGCCCGTAAACCCAGGCCCTAACCCTAAACTTACCCCTGAAGGAAGTGACAACCTGTTCAAACCGCCTCGCTCCTTAAAAACGTCCTCATTCCAAAGAGATAAAACTCAACCAAGGACAAGAACACACTAACTGACGCACTTACCGCTCTTACCCACACCCTCTCTCTCTCTCTCTTAGTGATGTGAAGCCCACGGGCCACGGCGTGCTGTGACTGATATGCGTTCTGGCATGTCAAACGGGGAGGCAGCGAGGCGCTGCCCGTGGCAACCAGGAGAAACATGCTAATAGCGAGGTGCATTAGTGCACTCACAGACTGCCCCGCTAATCAGAGAGGACATTTGCCCCACTCTGACTCTCTGGCAGTGAGAGTGGCTCCTCCATCACTCTCACCACCCACCACCATCACCAGCAACAACTCCCCCACCCACACTTGCCTCAGTCGTCTACACCTTTAAGCCTCGTTCAAACCCACAAGAAGCTACCATAACGAATTCCAGTAAAAACAGTAATAAGGAGTAGTGTCGTGATGGAAAAAACATGCAGATACTGATACAACTTTTACCCCCTACACCACTGCCTTATCAGGCTCCAGTGGTTAATGCGCTAGCAAAAAATTGCTTATTTACACAACCATAACATTTCTAACATTGTCGACGTGCTGTTTTCATACTGGACACATGATTCATCAGAGCTTGATTACTGGAGATGTCTGTGTACCAGTTAATCTGCGTTGTTAATAAGAGCTTTGAGACTTGAACATGCAGCCTATGTAGCCCCGTTTCCACCAAACACTTTCAGTATGGTACCTTTGTGACCAAAAGTAACCCTTCAGACATGGTACCTGGACCCTAGCGTTTCCACCACAATCAGTACCCCTAAATGTGGGCTCACTGCTCCGTCCAGCACTCACTGTATTTCCTCATCACCCGTGACACAGATGGAAGGCTGCACCTTGTTTATCGTCCACAGAACGAGGCTGCACGCCAACATTTTCTGAACAAATTAAAACAGACTGCAGTGAGAGTCTCTCTCCGTGGGATATTTAAAAAAGTGGGTTTGTGCATTAGTCCCTCTAAGGCAAGCTCAGGAGTTTAGTGTTCCTGGAGCCCACAGGAACGATGCTCCACAATGCTTTTTTTGTCTCAGAGTGAGGATTAGGATATATGCCATCCCAGTCTAAATTAATATGTATAAATGCTTGAAGATCCACTTAAATACACTTATACAAGAAGTGCATGTCATATAAAAACTAATGGAATGGACAAAGTTGTCACAGTAAAATTGAAGGCTTGCTGATGGATTCACGTCATCAGCTCATGCATTGAGTAACATTCCAAGCAAATGTTCCACCTTAAAAGTTCCCAGCAGTTTTTTTTTTTTCTCCGACAGCTGCTGCAAGAGGCAGCAAAACTATCATCATTTTCATTTTATAGTTACAGTCTACTAGTAAAACTCTCCATGGTATGAACAGTGGTTACGGGCTTGTGTGCAGCCTTAGAATTAAAGGAGGTCAAGTTAAGTGTTGACTGCTGATTCTCTTGTTGATTACATAAAAATGTAACTTTTACAGAATTTTCCTCTCTTGTTTAACCTTTTTCCCAGTTTTGAATGACCTGTACCACTGTGGTCCTTTTCTTTCCAACTCCCTCTCTTGTCCTAGAGAGGATACACACAGCACATGGGGGTATATGCATGGACTGGATATATGTCAAACCCCATCACTACCTCAGTCTTATTGCATTTGTAAAATGTTACATCTTATTAAAATTGTTCATCTAATTCCATTTGTTTCAGCAGAGATGCTCTACCAAAGCATTGAGTAGAATTAGTCCCTCTCTTCCAACATGGAGGAATATTACAATAATATTAGCAATATTATTTTCCTTACCCACTGTGAGGATCCAAGGACAGAGGGATATTGTAGAGTTCTCTGAGGCAAACCGTGATTTGTGATACTGGGCTTTATAAATAAAACTGAAATTGAATTTAAAGTTTTTCTCCCCAAATTATTATAACCTTTTCTCAACTTTTCAGAGAACCCAAATATGTGGGATATGTTTTGAATTGTGGTTTATAGATTAATTACAATGAATTAATTTATCATTGATATAAGGAGTTGCCACATGAACATTTGAAGAAGTTATTTCCCCAAACAAAAGACATAAAGGAGGTGTTATGTGATGAGGAGCAGGGGGACCCAAACTCAGTAGACTGTAGATAACAGACAGTCGAATCACTTTTTATTCAAGGTTGAAGCAGGAAAAAGCAAAATTGATGAACACAGAACAAACCAAGGATCCAAGAAATATTGAACTGAAAACCAGGACTTAAATACAAACTAAGTAGATGAGTGGACGAAGTGCAGGGTGAGAAAAGTTGTGAGAAGCTCAGGTGAGGTGAATGAGGTGATTAGGGGAGCAGGGAGAGACTGATGAGGCTGATGCAGGGCAGGTGTGTAGATGGGCAAAGGAGAGCACTGCAGCACAGGAACACAGGAGGGGAAAACACAGTCAAACCAAAAAAATGAGAAAACACAACCTGAAAACAAAGACACACTTATAGAAGCAACTTAAATTATTCTGTAATCTATTAAGGAAGTAACTTAGTCCAGTCTTGAATTTTTAGAATAAAGCCATTCAGCCTTTACATTTGCTGTTTTCAGATACACATGGGAAGCAAAGTCAGTTTAACTTTGTGGAAGCAAGAGTGGTTTTTGGAGGGCTGAATGAAAAAAAAACAACCAGCCTACACTTTACTTTAGGAAAATATTAATTGTTCAGAGCAAGGAAAGAACTGTGGAAAAGAAAAGCAGACAGAGAAGCAGACGTCTCTGAGCTCAAAGAACAGTGAACATGAATATCCTCCGAAGAAAAAAGACACATGAAGAGGAGGGGAGATGATAAAGACTGATACAGACTTGGTTTTGTATTTGAATGAGGAGGTTTAATTGTTTGAACCAATAGATTTCATTTTTCATCATAATTAAGGCTCATTGCGGAATTAATATTTTCACTTATCTTGCCTTTTAAGAAAGCTACTGCACTATCACTGTGGTCAACAGTGTAAAAACGCTGTTGCACTGGGGGAGCCTGCAGAATATGAAGCAGGATATTTCTAAAAATGTAAATGCAGGACTGCATGGTCAGCAAATGTTCCCTGAATAACAAGGGTTAAGGAAGATCCTTGAGCTGCTGGTGCACTTCTAGCTCCCCAACTACACTGCAAAAAATGTACATGTGAAGTGATTTATATCAGCTTTTGGTCTAAGACTTAACATTTTTAAAGAAACTTTTGAAGGAATTACTCCATTGTTCTTCACTCAGCGGATCTCTCAGTCTCATAATGCCTTAAAAACTGGAAAAACATCAGCTCCTGAAATGACCAGAGACTGCACTCAAGCTGAAATCGTCCTTTAAAGTGGACATTTTGTGCAGTGGAAGGCCCCCACTCCATTCCATTAGGCAACCATCATGAATATGCTAGCATGTATTAAGCTAATAAAAGCTATTAATATTAAATTCACCATAACATACATACCCTACATACTTAATGCAAACTCCCTGCCTGTCAGTGTACAGTTGCTGTCTCATACAGAATATTAAAAATGGCCAGCACAGCCATGATTGTGGCTGTAAAGAGTTGGCCTTAATATTTAAATGTACATATATGACATTCATATTCATTTAAAGAAGGTCATAACAATCGATTTGAGTTGTTATGATTCCGCTGTGCACAGCAAGTTAATGAAATATTTCACTGCTGTAAAGATGGCCACATAATAAAACTAGGATGTTTGTGCAGTAAAAGATGCAAAAAATTTAAAAAATTCATACTGACATAAATCACGTCATCCAGCGTAGTTTCCCTGGAAGGTGAGGAGTGATGTCGAGGCACTGGTTAGATGGAGGGAAGTTTACCACAGTGTATTTACACATACCACTCACATTGTTTTAATTCAAAGCTGGTTGAAAATCGGCAAAGTATCCCTTTAATTACTGAGCTGTGGAAACATGGGGACATCATTAAAAGGACGTCCAACAGGGCAAGTAACAGTCAAGCTAATTTATTTATATAGCACAGTTTAAAAACAGCCAGCGGTTGACTAAAGTGCTTCACACGATAAAAGCAAAAAAGTACATTCATTCGTTTTCCGTAACCGCTTATCCTGTTAGGGGTCGCGGGGGGGCTGGAGCCTATCCCAGCTGATA
>JAPZEB010000006.1:28043785-28057867 GCA_029783705.1 Chaetodon striatus
GTAAATTATCCAGCAGTAATATCTGTAACGAAGCCAAATGTACATTAAGTATTATAATTACACAAAATTTGTTTCAGTCGTTATTACCTGACTTGCTTAGGCCCTTATAGTCAATATGTGGAGCGTTTGACACTCAGTTTCTGTACGCCTACGTTCACCTTTGGGGTACCCCACCTATATATGGGTGTCTCCCACCTTCCCTCTCCCCTTTTGCTGTTGTACTCCATGGGTGAGGTAAGCACCATTGCTCTTGTAGTAATTACCGTGTTTTAGCGCTGTTTAGCTATTTATAAGTTCATTTTTCAGCCTAAACTTATTGTATAATATGCTAACATGTTCCTGTGTCACTTAATCTGTGAAGGCCTCGAGTTATTTGGTCATAATTGACTGAGGATTTTGTTTTTCCCTCTTGCTGTCAGGTATGTTTTCTGTGTTTTATTGTACTGAACTGAATGTAACATGGCCGCCCTTTTTGCTGTTGTACTCCATGGGAGAGGGGCTTGAGGTATGTGGTCATAATTTATGGATGATTTTGTTTTTGCTTCTTGCTGTCAGAGTTGTCAGGAATAAACGGAGATCACTTCCAAAGATATCCAACGCAGACAACACTAGAGTCCACTGGTTACGTGAAGAGAGCAGAAACACCTGAAACAAGCACCAACATTAGTGACATGTCACCTGTCAGTGCTGATGAGAGGAGGTGTGTTGCGTCACTCTTGTATGTGTCGCTTGCAGCTAGTGAAAACAACCTCATCGCCGCTAGGACTCTAAGCTATGTAACGCATGTGGCTTATCTCAAGCTGTATTTCAGCAAGTGGTCTATTTCTGTTTCCCATGTAGGGGTGTGTTGTCTTTTAAAGCAACAATAGAAATGCTTAGCGAAGAGTACATTTCATTCCTGTGTGTTGTACACTGCTTTGGAGACAATGAAGAGCAGAAGCACATAGTAATTTTCTTCAAGTTTATCTTGTTGCATCTAGTTTGAGCCGAGCCTCTAAAACTCCTGGTGTGTGTTTGGTGTGATGTCTCACAGGAGAAGATGTCCAGAATGCTTAACTTTTTTTAATCAGACTCTATGAAAATGAGATTTTATTAGATTTCTTTTTCCTACAAACATGTTCATTTGAGCGATTTTCTGGCCCCTGCTATAAACAACACACTCCATTTTCTGACCACACGCGATCTTTGCCTTCATATCTGTATGTTTCTATTAAACTTCTATTAATTAAATCTTGTGTGCTGCTGTTATTGCTCACCATGACTAAAGCTTTATCATTTGCTGGATCTGCTGTAGCATGCAATGAAATGCACAGTCGTGGCAGCCTTTTATTATTTCCTGTGTTCACGTGGACACGTAGTTGGGATGTACTACAGTAGGCTACGGCCACAGGTCATAAAGGGTTTATTGTCTGCTGCATCCCAAATGTTACCTGCCAATTCCACTATTTCACCAGCCGTGAATACAGTAGGTTTTGATTGTACTCGTGGCCGCACTTGACCTTTAGCAGTATGACTCAGTTATTTGTTTTTTGTGTGATGGGGTTATACGGTATTGCAAAAATCACAAACTTAAGAAACATGACCAGAAAAACAATCTAGATTGTTTATTATAGAAACAAATAAATAGATTAATTTAAAAAGAAAAAAAAAAAAAGCTAATAAGTTAATTTTGGCTTCATAGAGGAATTTTTTGTTGTTGTTTTTATGAAAATTATTTGAGATCAGTATAACTGTATAATCAAAAAGTACTGCTGAATAATTATATATCTGTGTGTGTGTGTGTGTGTGTGTGTGTGTAAGGAGTCAATACTTTGCCTGATGCCCTGCAGTTGTTTTTCCTCCTTTCCTGCAGTTTCTCAGGTGAGTCCCGCCTCCCTCCACAAATCTGATTGGCCCACAGGACTCTTCCCCTGCTTTCATTGGCTGTGCTGCGCAGCGACTGTCACCTCCAGGTAGCAGGTCCGTACTTGAGCTCAGGTGAACCTACCTGTGCGCCAGAACAGAGTGGAGGGCTGTGGAATTACAACGTAGTTTTCAGCTTTAGCAAGGCGCATTTCACAGTAATAACTCTGTATGCACTTGTAAAAAAATATATTTCCCTCTGAATTTTGGTTTTAAGTAGTCTTTTTAATGGCAGCGAGGGTAGGACAGGCTATGAATCCGCCGCACGCGACAGAAGAAAGGGCGGTTTTCACGCAGCTGAAGCCGGTGAGGATGCCGGGAGCGGACAGCGCTGAGGAGGCGGCCGTGTTTGAGGACGTCAAACCCGGGGTGAGACTTTCCGCCGACCCGCTGAGGACGGCCGGGGCTCCCGGTGAACCGGGGGTCCCGGCCTCTCTGGGTGTTTTATCCACTTTTCTTCATCTCTTACCTCCTTTTTCATGTTTTAACAGACTGTGTGGCTGCAGGTGCTGCTTCAGTCCAAATAAAAAGTCGTTTTGGGTATACACAAAGCTGCTAATAACCACTGAATAACCGCAGAGCTCCATGTTGTGCATTTTTTTCTTTTACCTGTGAAAGAGAGCAGCTCACCTGTACAGGTTAAAGTCCTTCACAGACACCTGACATGTTAGAAAACGCAGATAAAGTTCACCTGGAAGCTGTTTGGAGCAACTAGTGGCAGCTCTGCAATACAAATTATTCAAATTAAAACTTTATTTGCAGTTCCATAATGCAAGGTAGATTGATTTGAGTGGATTTAGTTTGAAGCTGCTACTTTGTTTTTAAGATTTTTATACAGATAAAAACAAGACACTTACATTGATTGTATTTGTGCTAAATATGCTGTGTAATTACTTTCTCAGAGTTTATTTGCCAGCAAACAAGCAATATATATACCTGCTATGTTGTCGATATGAATGTGTCGTGAAGCTGGCCTTTATTATTTTGAGTATTCAAGGCTACACACACACTATGCTTAATCAGAGAGGACCTGAGGGCACACTGTTTGTTTTACTCATATGATAATGACTGACCCTGCCTGCAGGAGCAATTCAGTCATGGGATTTAATCACATGATGGAGAGAAGCAGGTTGAATTTTAGACAAGTCTGCAATATGGCCTCCTCTCCATCCATCCATCCATCCATCAAAGCATTCCTCTGTAGAGCTGTCTGTCCAAGATAATCAGCAAATAGTTTCTGCTCTGATGCCAGATATGTGCTTGAACATTTCAAGAAGCATCATGTTTTAGCAGAGGAGTGTGCCTAATTAATCACAGAAAATTAGTGACACAAAAGGAAGAACAACCAACCTTTACCTCCTTTGTTGAACACGAACAACAGTGGAGACATGACAGCTGCATTAAAGTTAAATGTCTGCGAAATGTACGTCAGCCCTGCACGGTCACAACAGAGTGCACAGAAACCAGAAGCCTTTGTATGGTGATGAGTTTGGCCTTGTGCCAGGTGTTTGGTAAACAGGCGGCAGACCCTGAGACCTGAGGCTAAAAACTGCTCTGTTCCTCTGTGGATCCCACATGGCCGGCAGCGCAGAGCCCCCGGTGGATTTGATGGGTTAAAGATGTTTGTTCGCCCTTTTCATTTTGGTTATTCTATTGTGATGCATGTGGATATGATGCATGCTTTTCCATGACACGCAAAGCATCATGCGTTGAGTAGGCCGGGATCACGCTGGTGATTTTTATGCAAACATGGAAGGAAAGCGGTCACATGCTGGAGCTGTTTTGAACTGACTTTATTGGCACTGTCAGCTGGACAGGTGCGATTGTAGAAGCTAACCAACATCCCCGAGCAGCAGTCGAACATATCTATATTAGTAGGACTGTTATTTTCTTGTCTTCCTTCTATCTGTGCCGACCACTTTTGGATCAGCTCTGATTATAAAATATGATGACATTGGGTAAGAATTATTTTGGCTATTTCAATTATCAGTTCAAGACAAAAACATGTAAGTGCTCAAATGTCAAATTAACAATGGGTTTCTTAGTACTTCTGTATAGACGTTTTCATCACACGTCTTCTGAATGATGTAAAAAAAACACAGTGTACCTTCTCTGCCTCGCTTGCAGCAGATAAATGTAGGTCAGAATGACATCGTAAACAGAAGTATTTTATAGTCTAAATGAACTGGTTTGTATGCTTGTTGGATTGCATGACTCAATTGCAATGTAATGCATCTAAAAAAATGAGCATGAGCAGAACGTGTTAAGTTGTAAATTATTGATTTGAGCATCATAAGATAAAATGTTTTGTTTGCAGGAGGATCCTCTGATAGTCAGAACTGTTGCTTCAAAGAAAGCATGATGACACCTTACAACGTCATCTTTTTAACGTTAAAACTACCCACTACCTCTCTGCAACAACATGGTTTATGTCACTTTAGTTGTTTGCTCTAAGGTTTTGCTTCAAACAAAACGGCCAACATTAAACTGCTTTTTCTCATGCTTCTCGTCGCTGCAACACGCTGTGCTTGATGTTATGCAAAACATGACTTTGTCAAGAACAAAGAAGTCAGGTTAAGTGAAATAGTTACCCCCTCAGGCAAATGAAAGCAGCCGCAGTGAGAGGGTTTACCTTATTTGCTCTTGATTCACTGTGAACGTGACTGAAGACGGTTTATTAAATGCATTCCTCACAGATCACTGAGGTTGCTCTCTGCCCGTCTGTTTCTTTCACTGTCATTCTCTCTTGTTCCCCATTTCATCCCCTTTCTTCTCCCGTCTCAGACACAAGGTGTCCGACTCAAACAAAGCACAACAAAAAGTTCTGGGTAAAAAAAACGTGTCTGTTTCTTGTCTTTTTTTGCTTTCTTTTTTACCCTCTGAGACATGTCTTTGTGTCATTGTGTTGGTGTTTTAAAAAGCGCTTAACTAAGCCGGTGTCGTGACAGCAGTATGTTGCCCGACCTGTCTGAGCAGGGCCCGCATCTCCATAGGCTGCCTCGAGGCAATGGGGAGGATGATAAAGGGCCGACCTCATGAGAAAGTCACAGCGGCAGTGAAAGGCTCATGAGGCTCCCGTCACATGCAGGTCTTTGGTTCACTCAAGTGTTGTTGTCTTCACGGTTTTTATCAGGGAAGGAAAATATTTTGCTACAGAGAATTGGTCAAAAACCTGTCTGTGAATGAACTCACTGATCTTTAGGTCTTGAGCTCTTCAATAAGAGCAAAGTGGCTTTCTTTTAAATCTGCATCTATTGATCTTTTGGCCTCTTGGGTGCAGGGCATCACTTTTAAAGTCATCTTATAAAGTTATTATTCATTTGGAGTCACGTAAGCCCTAAAACAGTAACTGATTTTAGAGGAGCAGCTGCTGCAGAGTGAAAGCAAACTTTTAGGGCCAGAGCTGGACTACTGTAGGGGATGTGCAGTTTCCATGGGAATGCCGCCGTTTTCCTCTAAAATAGGTTGGAAAAATGACAGACAACATTAAAATGAAAGCGCAGTTGTTCCAATAAATATTTCTATATGTATTGAAGCTTCACTTTCACAATGCAGAGTGTGGTGTTATGGTCCAGCTCAAAAACTACAAAATCAACATGTGGCTGCAAATGCTGATATTGTGGCATGCCACCACAAATAAATGACTGTGTGGGCAACAGCTGCCTGCTGCTGCCGGAAAGGAGTTTGATGAGAGAAAGTGGACCAGAACCATAGAGGTAGCGGGCTGCAAAACAAAACAATGAGCTGAAAGATGCTAAAATGCTAAATCTGAGAGGAACTGCGAAGTTAGTGGATAATACTCTGTGGGTTCATCACCATGAGCGACCCCTTTTATTTTGCACATAGTCATTTAATCCATCGTTGATATAAAGATATCAGTGCAGCTTTGAAACAAGAGTCGTAGATGCTTCTCTTGCAAAACTTCTGTGTGCCACTGGAGGAACTTCCTTTTGTCACTTAAGTTATTTAGACTTTTTTTTTTTTTTTTTTACAGTAGCCCATTTAGGACATTTCTGGTCACAGCTCATTGATCTGGAAAACTATTCTGCAACAAGTGTCTTCACTGGATCTGTGTTTGTTATGTAGTGCAGCCAGCCAACCATAGAGCCCCTTCTTAATGAACATAGCAGTGGCATAAAGCCTGATACTAAATCTGCCTGCTGAGTTTGGAATGTAGAATTAAAGAGGTCAACTTTGAGATTCAGTAGTTGTTGTTTTGTCTGTGTTGTTTTTACACTGACATCACCTGGCTAGATTTGATTGAATTTGATTTAATGATAAGAGTCTTCATCAGTAGCTATTCGATGGATGGGCATGTAGCATTAGCCATTTAGTGTATAAAATATCAGAAAACATGCCAATACAAGTTCCTGGAGCCCAGTGTGTTTCAAAGAAAGCCATTGTCCTATGTCACAAAACAATGAAAAAATACAAGTCCTTCAATTGGAGAAGATGAAATTCTTTCCCCCTTTTGTTAGCCAAAGACGGAACTCTGACTGCTCATCAAAACACTGTGAAGGCTGAATTTATTTCAGTTTTGTGCCCATCTTTTGGAGGTTTACCCTTCTTCTTTCCTTTCCAACAGTACATATTTTGTTCTGGAATTAATCTGCTCATGTACCTCAGCAGTAATGGCAGAATAAGTAACTAATATGAAACCTATCTCCAGATTCTTTTGACATTAAATCACCAATAGGTTTCCTGTTAGACTGAGCATAGACAGAGGAAGTTACAGAATAACTTCATGGCGTGCAGTTCAAGTGTGTGTTACCAGTCACGCCTAATGATTCCTGGAGATCAATACTCAGATATGGTTTAAACTTGGTTTTCAAGATGTTCTTTTCATCCTGGGATCGTGCTGGCACCTCACTTTGTTTGACTTCATGCTTCTGATGTCATTCTTTTGACCAGGCTGAAAGTCTTCCACACGTTTTTCCCATCATGTCAGCCCTCCATTAGTGCATTGTGGTACATTCGCTTGTCTTTATCATGTCCTTGTTGCTGACAGACCTTTTTCATGCTGCTGAAGGCTGAAATGGTTTTGGTTTGACTAATGATTTGACTTCCAGGACAACACACGCAACTGCTTTGCATCTGAGCATCTGCTGACAACGAGTCTCAGCTCGCAGAATCCCAGCCTAATGGGTGATGTGAGGAAACATGATTTATTTGTCTTTACATTCTTGAGTCAAACATTTGGGAAGGTTGAGCTCATTTTGGACTATTTTGTCTTTACTTATTCAACATTGGGTTTGAGGCAAAAGGAGAGTCCCAGCTTTAATTTAGGGGCTTGTGTTGGTCTCTCTTTTTGCTGGTATAATTGATTTGATATCATTAAACACAACAGACTATTGTTTTTAGCTCCTCTGCAAATTCATTGATGGATAAAACAGTGAATATCAACAAACATACCCATTTTTTCTTCAGTTTTGTGGTGCAGATTACACATCCTTCCATGTGAACACCACAAGTTGGGAAAAAAAGGCTTTTGTGCACATGAAATCTTGTTTTTTAGCTGTTGCTGAGAGGTTTAATTTAGCTCTGGTGAACCTGCATCACAGCCAGTTGATAAGCAAGCATTTAATATATCAACCTGATGCATGTGCAGACTCATGAATCAGTCTGATCCTCCCGCACAGTGACAGTTCGACAGCAGACAGAGAAACAGAGCTTTAGGAGATTTATCATTTGACTCACGCTGTTTTCTATTCGGATTGTTTGGTCTGCTGATGTCATCCATACCCATCATGCCTGGCCATGTGTCTGCGGGCGGCTTGTGTTGTCTGGTACAGACAGTCCTATTCTGCTGTTTCCTAATGCCTGTGGTCTACAAACTCATCCACCGAAGCTGCAAAATCTCTTAAATGACTACCACTGTTTACCCTTCAGTGTCTGGAAAAACAATGAAAATTGCTCTGGTGAATAAAAGCAAAAGGTGAAATCATTTTGTGGTGAGAGACAGAATCTTTCAGCATCTTTAAACATGTAGTTACACACAGGATGTGGATGTATATACACACCATCACCCAACCCAACAAATTGTCGCATTGTCTTAAGTCCTGTTTCCTCAGGCAGTTAGAACTCCTTAGAATGTAAGGTGATGATTTTATACATATATATGTCCTCATGCACACCTCATCCCAAGGACCCTTTCTTTTTTGGTGGGACAATATAGAACAAAGAGCAACAAGAAATAAGAGACAGAAATAGGATCACACGCGAGAGAGGTTATTGTTTGGACGAACTGTTAACCTGAATATGAGCATGTTGCAACTCAGTTACAAAGGAATCTGTCCCCCAAAAAATGATGTTTACACAGTGATTCATTTTAATTTTTTGGTGTTTTAAGAGGTGCTGGGTAAAACACAGCCTATGACAAGAAACCGAACTGAAAGTAAGGTGCTCCATAAAGCAATCAACACAACGAACATTGAACACCAACAAAATTTCCCCAGTAATTTATCCTCACTGTCAGCTAACTCTGGTATTTGAGAAAGTCGGATTACCGTAAACTATAAAACACCCATAAAACTGTTCCCATACATCAATTACATACAGCGTGTGTACATAAATGGAGATATACAGTATGTTGGGTTACCTTATATATATCTTAATTTATGTGCATTTGTGTGTAAATAATTTCAAATCCCATTTTGTATCTTCATCTTACATTCATATTTTTAAATCCACTTACAAAGTGGATTTTGACCACCCAGCAGTTAAGTCTTGTCCTCACTCATCACTGTCCTGTGAAGCCAAAGCAAGCCTCCATATCTCTCCCTCCATCAGCACAGCCATAAAACATCACCACAGTCTCAAAGGTTTTGTTTTTGCTCTGATGACCCTGTCATGATTTCTGCTGTGTTGATTCACAGCGAGCAGACCTGGGGCCCCGACACTATCAGTTCTGTTTTTTTTTGTTTTTTTTTTATGGAGATCCAAAGGCGAATGGCCACCATTTCTCCACATTCCTCAGAGCCATAAAGGCAAGCTGGTGTGCAGATGCAGCCAGTTGTAGTGCAGTTAGGGGGGGACGGGGTCTGATGGAGATGGCAGTATTTGTAGCTTGGAGGCTTTTGGGTCAAAGGAGAGCAGAGAGGGGTCAAAGGGCTGCTTTGTTTGTCTGTTTCTTATTGTATTTTGCCTCTACGTGATGATCATAGATGGTCATAGAAAGAAAAGTTTTTTGCAGTTAAGATGAGTGTCCATCAAGACAGAGGAGTACATTTAGAAGGCACCCTAGTTGCCAGAAGAAAATGTTGTGTCACATTTGTATGTTTCATATCATTTTGATGTCGCTGAAGTGATGTAGTAAATGAGTTGGCTTTATCATAGGTAGAAGGAGGGGATGGTGGATGACATGACACATTGGCGAGACAGCTGCCAAGCTGCAGACCACTTTTTAACACCATTAAACAACAAAAATGAGTGTTTTCTGGCAAGTCAAGTCTGCATTATTAGCCAGGATAGGCTGGCAGTTGTGTTTTATTTAGACGTTGTCGCATTTCCGCCGGGATCATGCCACGAAAGGTGGTTGTTTTTCACTGAGACATCACCGCATTTCCAGCCAAGATAGTGCCACTTATATTGGATATTTTAAGCTGAAACATGATCTTTTCCTCACCATAACTTTGTGTTTTTGTGCCTTAACCTTACCACACGTTAACCACAGTGTTGTTGAAATGTAAAGGTTTTTATTCTGTTGTAAAAGGAGTGCAGGCGGATCATCAAACCTCATTCTTCATTGAATCTCCTAGTACAATTTCAGCATGACAGATATTTGTGGCATTATTAACTGATCAAGTTCACATATGTGTAAATCCACCAGCCAGTTCATTCACTCATTGTGGGAAGAGTCCTGATTGGTTGTGATTGGCTCCTGATTGGCTTTGTTGTTTGATGCCTTGGACATGTGGAAATTGCGAGGATGCCTGTTGAACCCTTGTAAAAAGATTTAAGTTAGCTATGGGATCACTGTGAACATCATGTCTGCTTTTCTGTATTTTAAATTCATACTGTTTTGTGTTAACAAAGTGCAGACTTTTCAAAATGATATCAGCAGCACTCAACAGTCATCTAACTTTGTCAGCAAAAGCAGACAAGATGTTTGTTGTGGTGGATTACTGTGTCACGCTAGCTTTGAGTCTCTGCAGGTGAGTTTCATACTACCAGTAGCTGCCAGGATTATGAGGGGGGAAACACTGATGTGATTGTGAAATAGACAGCCCTGTAATGTATATTCTCTTTGTAGTAAATGTGGCGAAAGCCTATAAGATCCTTTAAGGATGGATGTCATATTGGCTGGAAGTGTGGAAACTCCCACTCCATCCCATAAACCTGAACAGAGCTGATAAGAGACTGTTATCAGGCAGAAGGATTCATAGCGGAGCAGTTGTACATGTTCTCTAATTATTAACTAAGTCTTGGCCCGAAGACATTCGACTCGTTTACCACGTAAAATCATACAAAGACATTTTGAAATGTAGTTCATCAACTAGGTTGCTTTGAGGTTGCCGTGCCTCTTGTGTAATGTGTCGAGGATTGTTAGCATTACTAACAAGGCTCTTTTAAGAATACTTGTAAGACAGTCACCCCAGATAAACACACACACACACCTACTTTTTGAAAATGGCAGGGTTTTCCTTTAGCTGTTAGAATATTAAAGTATGACACTTTGAATTTTACAGAATTTAAATGGTGGTGTTTTTCTCTGAGAAAGGAGGAAAAGAAGGTACTTACTTTTGGCAGTGACTCATTTTAAATGAGTTATGATTTTTAAAGGTTGTTTCCTTTTTAGCTTTTTTAATCCAGGGGAGGATTTACTTTAAAATACATCAATTACGAAGTGTTAGACAATTTCCTTATTTTGAGTTAAGCTACCAGTTTATCTTATAGCCATTCAGGAATTGAGCTAAGCCAGGCTAACCTAACCCTTCAGCATATCTTCAAACTGTATGCACACATATAAATAAAGGCACTCGTGTTTTTTTTTTTTTTTTTTAAGTTTAAACTTCAAATTAACTTAGTAATTTAGACATTTTGTGCAATATTGTACCTGGCTTGCTGTTACAAAAACTGCAGCAGCATCCTGCGTTCATCACAGCAGCCTTTCATCGCAAAGAAAAGCTAAACATGTCAGTAGAAGAGAAAAAGATGCAAGCAAATCAGAGAGTAGAGCTTGACAGCAAAAGGGATCAACAGCCGTCCAACAGGGGAAGTGACCAAGGGCACCCAAGGGTTACAGCTGCCAGCAGCCCCCGCAGCACAGGGCCTGTTTGTGTCCTGGCCTGAGAGGCACACAGGAGCCCTCAGAGGGACAGAAACAGAGAGGCTGTTTTTGTTTTCTTTTTTTTCCTCAGTAAATACCCAAGACTTTAATTTCACCGAGCGCTCAGATTGCACTGATGACAAGGCGGTGTGAGTTCACCGGCGATGAACGATGGACATCTATTAGCCCCGCAAGCACCACTGAATAAACACACACACACACATGCATACACAGACACTTACACAGAAACGTGCATATGCACCACCCCAAAGTACAAAACTAAAGATCGTTTTTCTGATTCTACTGAACTTTGAAAAATTTAAATGCGCAGCTTAAATATGATTTGATAACTTCCTGTTTGAAATACTGACAACTGGTATTATATCTGTTTGACGCAGTTCACCTACAGACTCAACTAAATTTGTATTAATACTGAACTAAAGCTGAATGATGAAAACAGACGCATTTAAATTGAACATTTCAAGATCGCATTTAACACAGCATATCCTTCACATAATTATGTACTTACAAATATGTTTATACAGTATTTACACACACACACCAAAAACACATGCACACACAAAGAACTGACCCCTCTCGCTACCCATAGAGCAATGGCCCTCCAAAGTTTGTATATGAAAATATATCAGCAGATTATGAGGGTCGATGGGAAATGTATGTGTGTGTTTGTGTGTTGACGGTGCTGGCACTTGAAGCAGTGCTGCACAATAAGAGTGTTGAAACAGGACTTCTCTGCTGCTTTGTGCCTCCTGTTCAGCTGTTGGACACGACCTCGAGCACATCAGCACCTCGTTAGGTCATTTGTCCCAGTTCATTCGATCCAGTCCGAGGCTGCACTGTATACTCTGGGTCATGGTTTCTGTAGGGTAGCGATACTAAACTTAGACCCTGTGGGACAAATCTAACCCACGTTATGGTACCATGTGACCCACTGACATCATAATGAAAATAAATAGCTTCATAAAAGGAATTTTTTTTTGTACTTCGAATGTAAGTATGACACCAGAATGCATAAAAAAGTTGGGGAAGGATCCCCTGGACCCCTGGACAGAGGTCCAGTCAATTACCTATATTTTAGTTATTAATTTTGGCCCCTGGCTTCCTGTTTTCTTGCAAAAGTGGCCCCTGGGCAAAGCAAGTAGGTTGGGGTTCATAGAGTTCAGGTCAAGACAGTTCAAAAATGAATCTGGTTCTTAGATGCACAGAATTTTCAGACAGGTTATCAAGTTCGTGGGTTTGAGTTTTCATAGATTTTATGATTTGCTTCCTTTTTCCGATTTTACATGAGTACATTTTTAGGTTTTGGGGTTTGTTGGTCACATGTAAACAATTTAAAAAATAGTCTTTGTACTTTGTAACTCGTGTCGGACGTTTCTTGTATGCATGTTTATATAGACACCAATTTTGCGTGTTTGTTTACATTTTAGAGTAAACAATAAAATCACGAGTATGATTAAAATTTTCAGTATCAGCATCATCTTTGCTGATCACTGTTTTGATATTTTAGCCATGGATCTTTTTAAAAAAAAATAGATTTGGACATCAAGGGTCAAAGGTTGTTTAAAAAAATCCATCAGGAAATATAAAAGTAGAGAGTAAGCCTTATTTTGAACAAACATTCAGTTGCACAAATGAGAAATGAGAACTGTCATTACATCTGTGCAAGTACTCAGCATGTTTCTATGAATTCAGAAGCAGTCGAATAGAAAGATACAGATTCCCCATGAGGCATTTGTGAGCTGTTTCCTGATTAACAGTCGCTTTGAATCCACTCTGATGTCCTCATCGAGTTGGCTGCCCTCATGCATCAGTATCAGTTTCATAATTAGCTGCTCAGTCTCTTTCCTCACGTTTTCTCCCTCCTTCTCTCTTTTGTTCTCTTTCACTTACTTCTATTTCGTTTTGCTCCCTCTCCTCCCCCCCATCCTTTCTTCAGAACAGTGTATCTCTTGTCACTGTGTTGATCAGATTCGTCTGGCAGGTCTATTTTTACCTGACTGTGTTTAAGTTTCGCCGCATCTTTCTCATGCCTTCAGCCTTTGTTTTGGTTTGGCTGATTGCTTTTTTTTTTTTCCTCTTTATCTTCTTCACGCATCAAATCACTTCCATCGGCCACACCCATGGAGGGAACTCTCTGCTGTTTGTGTGCCTGTGTGTAGCTGATTGTGTGTCGGTAAACTGGCGTGCATGTGCGTGTGCGTGCCTTCATTTGTGTACATTTGTACTTGTAGACATACATTTGCTTTTTTGCATTTGTGTGGCACATGCATTTGTATGTACCTCAGTGTGTGTGTGTGTGTGTGTGTGTGTGTGTGTGTGTGTATGTGTGTGTGTGGTCTCTCCACGCAGATTCTATACAAAACGGCTTGTGCACCTCTAAAGGAGCAAATCTCTGCTTCATAGACTCTGAATGACACAGACACACACTCACGCACCAGTTAATCAGGATTAAGATCAGATAATGCTCTCTGCTTAAACAGGGAGAAAAATACCTGCAATTTATTTTCGTAGACGATCCTCCACCTGTCCAGTCTTGTCGCTTAAAAAAAACCTCTCTGTATTTCAACAAATGCGCCATTTCCACACCTTTATCATCTGTTATGCAAGAAGATTGGATCAGATTTGATTGACTGTTGCATCACCCTGATAACATAAGAAACAGCAACATCTGTCATCACATTTAGATTCTTATATTTTTTTGTTTTGTTTGGTGTGTAAAAAGGGCTGCCATTTAGGGCCATTAGTCAACTAGTCACACACATGTTTACAGTATTAATTCAATTATTAAATTATATATTTTGGGCGGGGCAACACAAAGAATAGTCTCAGTAACATTGTTAACACTGTGCTACATTACAGAGAAATACAAACCGTACTAATGAACCTTCATT
>JAPZEB010000006.1:28119758-28132768 GCA_029783705.1 Chaetodon striatus
ATTTAAATAAACACATTTTTTTTAAAGATGCAGTGTGAAAGATTTCGGGGGATGTACTGGTGTCCATGTGTGGAGAGAAACTTCTCCTGATTGGAATACCGTCAGTGTCCTTTGTTCAGGAGGTTTTAACTGGAAGCAGAATTATCCACAGACAGCCAGTAAAAACACTGAATAAAGTAGTTTCTGGTTATGAACTCAGTGTTTTTCCAATGCTCTTGTTGTAGGAGGGGCCGCTTACTACATGGCTGACGCAAAAATGCAACTGGCCCTATCTAAAACCAGTGTTTGTCTGTCCCCATCTACTGTAAAAAGAAAAACATGGCGGTGAATCATAATGATTTCCATGGACACAGACCTTAATTGATTTTTTAGGCCACAAACAAAAAAAAAAATCTCTCCACTTGCCTTGAAGCTTCATTAAAAAGGCCTAATAGCACTACCTGTTAGCTTTCCTAATGAAAACCAATGGGAGCAGCTAGCCTCCGTTTGCATCTCCTTGCTGCTGGCTGCACAGAGCCAACTGGGACAACGCTGAAGGCACCTCAGAGGAGGACAAAATGGATGGCAGTCATAATCCTGCAGTGCAACCTTTCCTTATCTGACTGCCCACACCCTCTCCACCTCCTTCTCCACCTTCCCTTCGATCTCTCCCATCTGCACTCTCCATTTCCTCATCTGCCCCCTCGGTGCCAAATTGCTTCTTTTTCTCTCCCTGTCTTCTCTTCCCTCTCTTCATTTATACACTTCCAACAGCTTCCTCTCTTCATACCCCACCCATCCTCCACCCCATCCAGCTGGCAACACCCTTCCCTTCTTCCTCAGTATGTAGGCTGGGTTAATGGCTGCTATAGCGTGCCTGTGACTCCCGACGGGCCTCGCCTTATCATTACTGCTCATGCCCTTTATTCTATATCCTCGCCTGTCTCCGATTATAACAGGGTGCAGGGACCTACCTATCAGCTTAAAACTAAAGCGAGAAATGTCAAAGGTGTAGCAACACGCCTGCGCTGCCAACCCAGCCAGGGCGACATGCAAACACTCCCAAAGATTTTATTACTTATGATTATATTTAATCAGCATACAGAAAGTCTAGCCACCAATAATCATTGTCTCCTTGATCATAATGAAAAATAGCAACAAGCCAGCTGGAAAACACTCGTAAAGAAGAGCTGTAAGTAGTAGGTTTGTTTCTACTAATAGCCAGAAGGCTGGCCAGGTAACCATGCATCACTAAATACAGTTTAAAGAACATAATGTGGCCTTGTGGAAGACAAGAGGTAGACCAAATAATGTTAGAGTCTAATGATAGAGAATTTCCTGAAGGTGTCATCCAAATAAAAATGTAAACAAATAAGCTATAATTTCAAGACAAGGCACTGAAGACTGATAAACAGTTTTTTTTTTTTCATTCACAACAAACTCATAACAACATTATACTGATGAATGTTTTCCGGTGCTGTTCAATGTTTGTTTACCATTGATAGGAAGGTTATTTTTTTTAAATGTCATAGGGTACAGATTACAGTTACCCTATTAAAAATGTTATGAGTCATGTATTACATATGATAACTTGTTAATTACTTTTCTAACAAGTGTTTAAACTAGGCAATAAAGTTTAAAAGTCATAAAAACATAAGTGCACAAGTGTCAAATTTGTCTAAACGGTTAAGTTGGCCCATCTCCTAAGAAAATATGCCAAAAGAAAGCATTCCTGCTCGGCAAAAATAATACTGTTTCTACATATAAGCTTTATACAGAGGAGAATATATTTGGGATCGCCAACTTTTGAATGGTAACTTTAATTTCATTAATGTGGATGAGTGAGTACACAATTATCTGTATCTGTGTTTGTGTCTGTTTAACCAACAAAATGATTTGTATCTGTATCTGCACTCAAAATAGGCTGAGTTTAGGTCAGACATTGGTGTGATTTGAATTGCAAGTGGGCGTGACCTAATCTTAAATTGTTACTTAAAAGTCTGAGGTTAATATGGGTTGATCAGCAGTTGCTATATTTTTAATTTAATAAGGAAACTATTGATAGAACAATCCCAGAATGAAGGTTCAGATCATGTTTGAGCACACGAGTAAGAAACTAAACACAGCTACCTAAACAAGGATTTCCTTTTACCATAAATATAGATACTGACGCATTTTACTTGTGTAGGATACTCGTTTAATCCAAGTATTCTACTCAAACCTACTAATTACTTATTTTTTCCAAATAACTGTAACAGATTAAGGTTACATTTGTAATTTAATTACACTACTCAGTTACATGTAACTAGTAGAGGTGGATATTGCCAGAGACCCAACGATAAGGTTTTATCACGATACCCAAGGAAACGATAATATTGTTACAATAGTCCTCTGTCAACACCTGTTTCTTCTAATAATTAGATAGTTTTCAATCTGTTCACCTCACTTCAATCATTTTTATTGCAGCAAGACTAATGGACTGATAAAGCTATTGACTACTAACTGGCTACTAAAAGTTTAACTTGCATCTATCATTTATATCATAAAATATTTATACTTGGTGTCCATGTATTAATACATTGGCCATAATGTAACACACAATATTTTCCCCACCCCTAGTGACTAGTTACACTCCAACACAGTTGTTTACGTGAGTAATTACAGTAGAGACGGCAGATCAAGAACAAAAAGGTCAAGATTTTCAACTGTGCCAAATAAATGTGATGTATTAAAAGAGTTCTGGGAATTTTTGGGCGCTGAGAAATTTCAGTTATTGAAGCAAAACAACTAAAACAGCTCAAAACATTGCAAAAATATCAGAGTCCAAAGTGCAGCTACAAATGCTGCAAATTTCTGTTGGATCGAGAAAATCATGACATCATCTACCAAACACAGACTGAAACTAATCATAAACAACATGGCAGACAAATACAGTATATAGAGGGTTGACAAACACTTCACTGGCATGAAAGACAATAAGTTAATGTAGCAGTGGGGTCATGATAACCTTGAAGTCTTGTGCCATGAAGCGTTCATGGTATTTTGTCTCCTCTAAATCGCCTCGTCTGGCCGTGATTTACAGGCTTGGACTGCACACTTTGTCATGTTTACTTACACAACTCAAATCCCCAGAGACAGGTAAATCTAAGATAATAAACAGTCATATGTAAAAAAGGAAAAGAGGAGTCGACTGACAGATACGGGTCCTCCCTGAAGCAGGGGAGTGTAAGTCATAAAGAAAGAGACGCAGCTCTGCCCTCCGAATTAGCTTAATTTATTAGCAGCCAGTTGGACAAAATAGTTTGATCCTGAAATAAAAGTGCTGGGGCGTTGAGGGGAAATGCATGATAACCCTTGGAGGAGTTGCTTTTCAAAAGGAGCTTTTCTCCTCAAAATGATTCACGTAGTGTCTTGTCAGGGTGCTTGGGCGCTGCTGTGGCCTCTGACCTCCTCGCTATTTGTTTCATAGAGGTTCCTCTGCCGATACTCTCCCTGAAAGTCACTCAGGATTAAAACAAACAAAAGGTCATCTTTGCTGCTTAAAATGCAGAACCGCAAATGTCAACACAGAGTGAGAGTAATTGTTTATTCGGAAAGTGTGTTTAATGACTTTCTACATCTTTTTATCCATCCATCAATCGTTTCTAGCCACCGTCAGGACACCCTGCGCTTCCTCACTGTCCTGACATCACATCGACAGAGCAGAAACACTCATCACGATCTTCAGATATCCAGACAGTACACAAGCTTTTTCCACACAGCTCCATTCATCCAGTCAGCATTACGGGGGGGGTTAAATGCATTGCTCAAAGGCTCTCTAGCAGCAGTGGTTGCTGAGGACAATGAGGGTGCTTCTCATTCATTTTCCCTTTCCAGAGATTTCCCACTGGTCTCTGTGACAGCTGAAGCTGCTGTCAAAGGTTTGCTGCATCGCCCCTAACACTACCATTGTGCAAACATCAAAATCAAAGTCTAATGGATTAATTATTTATCAAGCAAAATTCCAAACAGCTTCTCAGATGTGTTACATTTCCTCTCTTGGAAAGTGACAAACAGGCTAACAAAGCTGTTTGAAGACGTCACCTGGGCTCTGAAAAACCGTGGCAGTGTTTTCTAAGTAAACGAACCACTGTTTAAGGGGAATAACAGCTGACTGATTAACCGAAAGCATTTCTTTCTGATATGAAAACTCAATGGGAGGTAGTTCAGCACAGGAAGTGATATGGTTTATGACTGGTTTGTTTGGAATAAGCAGCAACAGCAGAAGAAGAGGAAGAAGAGTTGGGTAACTGGCATGTGTTGTGATAGCTACCATGGATAAACAAACAGAAACTCAAAACTGCATCAAAAGATCATACATTACCACTTTTCTACATTTCAAGAAAACCAAAGCATCTGACGCTCCTGACCTTCATCACAACTATCATCCAATCATTCTCTGCTCAACCCACCCCTCCTGTCGCTCCTGTAAAACTCCTCCACCCCTCCAGGCACTCCTCCATCAATTTTGCTCACGCACTTCCTTCATTCCATCTACAGATCTCCATCTATCACCAATTCATCCCTCATTCTGTGCTCCACCCACCAATCCACTACCCAGAATTTCCATTTCACTCAGTTCATTCCCCTTAGATTGCTCCTCTACATCCTCTGCAGGAAAGAGGAAGACTCCCTCCGTCCCTCCGTCCAATAACGTTTCCAAAAATGGAATTCCTGCTTCATCTGAGTTTGTGACATTCATGATATCTATGCTTTTTCAGTAAGATGACGATCACAAACTGCCCAGCTTTGAGGGCATATTTAACACACTCAAAATAGTTAGAGTAAGACATGAGTTACGTTCAAGAAGAAGAGCTCAGAAAATGTTTTGAGTTGTTATAGAAACTCAGTGTTGACTTTTCATAACTACCTGGGAGTTGTCGTTCACAGAGAACACACATTACTTCCAAAACCACAGAACTATACCAGACCTTGTACAAACAAGTGCTCGGGAGAGATATCAGAAAGTAATCGTTGTGGTGCAGGTGAAGAGATGTGGCATTTACTCAGAGACTAAATACATATAAAATCCAATAGATGTAGAACTCACATTGTACAATCATGTGCAAGTATCTCTGAAATCCGAAAGTGGTGTGGGGGAATCCTAAAACAATGCGTTCATGCTTTGATAACGCCCGAAAGTGAAAGAAATGTTGAATTCTTACATACTGTAAACACTGATTATTATCAGCATTTTGGTTATGGACCTTCGTCAAGTACCCAAGATGCCAAATGCAGCTGATCCCTATCAGACCTCAACTGGTTTGCGTTCAGACGGATGACTGCAGGGAAAAGCCCTCTCAGTCACTTGATTTGATTTAGTGCTTTGATGCAGCCAAGGTTCAGACAAACACACAAAAAAAGCTCAGAATCATCTGGTAAAAACTGACATAACTTTTACTACAATTTAAGGCCATGTCACACAGCATTACTTTAGATACTTCTTGCAGATTATTTTGTAATGTGAGCGCTCTGTTTCTAAAGTTTATTTGGTGATCATGGCAATGATATTTATTCAAAGACTTCTGCAATGCTAACTCCCCGGAGCTGTAAAGTCCTTCCTCATAGAATAATAAACTACTGTGCAGAGTTTGGGCATCGGCTAAGCCTTCAAATGCATTAATCTGTTACTCAAACTGGATCCTGTATTGTATTTCATCATCTTACTGGCACTCAAAAAGGACACATGGCCATCAAAACAGCTCCTAGCATTCTTTTTAACACAGGCTTGTCTTTGGTCTAAACCTCAACTTAAACCCTGGCATCTTGATCCAATCACAAGACTAGATCTAAATTCTAAATTCTTACACAATGCTTATCAAGACATTGGAAAATTCCAGTGTCATAACCACTTGAGCATCACTTCTGTAGTACTGACTGTTATATCAGTTATGATGTCACAAGACACCAGCAGTCACATGATCAGACTGGTTGTAATCAGGCATATACTTTTAGCCAAATCATCTAAACCATTTCATTTGGAGGTAAAAGTGAAACTGAGCACATTTGAAATGTTGCAAATAATCCCTCCTCACACAGGAAATCTGTGTATGCAAAACTACTGTGAGTACGGTGGGTCAGCTTTAAAACAGGAAGTCAGCTGTGATGGAAGTTTAAAATGAACAATTTGGGTAATAATTTCACTACTGCAGCCTGAGCAGGTCTGTTTCTTGCATTCAGCACAAAGACTGTATAAAAATAATAGATATAGCGACTGTGGCGTCACCCATTGGTTTATGGACTCATGTTTGAAGCCTCTGGTTTGGTATTTCAGTCGTCACCAACTTGGAATTTTGGAGCCCCACCCCTTACAGTTTTAATGAATGTGGAAATTAGCTGTAGAGACCAAAACTGTTTTTGTACCAGGCTGTTAAGTTCTGCTGGAGGTCAAACCCCCTTTTGGAGCCAGCCTCACGTGGCCACTTGAAGAACTGCAGTATCAGGAACTCCCATATTAACTTCCTGTCTCAACCCCAGAGGTTGCTGCTTGGTTTAGCCTTTAGCGATCATGCCGTGTTCCTAGATTTCTAGGAATTAAGTGGGTGAGTCTGCTGTTGTTATTATTACAGAAATTAATGATGGTTGAAACCATTAAATAGGACGTAAGAAGGTCGTAATAAAGCAGAACTACCCTTTATAAATGAGAGATATGAAATCCGTTTGCCTCTGACTCATCTACAGAGATGTGTATCATCACATGTTGGTGTGAAGTAGAGGTCATGGCTCTGATTTACATTCAGCTGCCAAGATCAAACCTTAATTCCCTAAAGTTGGAGCACTAAGAGAAGTAAGATTTGTATAATTTGACAAATTAATACTCAGTTAATCGCTGACTCATTTGTAAATCTTGTTGATGCCAAGAAAAGTATAAACACAATAAAATCCTCCTCCAGCGTCTGTCTGATTTTAATCCTGAGTGTGAACTCGACGTGATCGAACACGCCTGATCATGCGCGAAGCGAGTAGGCGGCGGCCGCACCTTCCCGCACCCACCTGACTCCCATCCATCCCATCCTTCTGCTTCTTCACCCACATGCCCTTCAGCCTCTTCTAATCAATCAACCAATCACCTCCATCCACCCCGTCACCCCCTCCTCACCGTGCACTCCATCTCCTCTGGCTCTGGTTTGATCTGTACAGAGGGCATGACTGTCTCGCCCCCCTCTGCCTCCTCCTGCTCCTCCTCCTCCTTCTTCTTCTTCTTCTTCACAGACTGTGTCGCCACTTCCTCTCGCTCCTCCTCGCCTGCTTCCTCCTCCTCTTCCTCCTGTGGCGGCCGAGGCCTGGTCGCCGGCTCCTCCTCCTTCTCCTCCTCCACCCGGGACACCGGCGGCGGCGGTGATGATGACGACGGCGGCTGTTGCTGTTGGGTCAGGGTGCTCTGCTTGGCCGGGCTCCTCTGCTTCTTCTGGGCGCCGACAGCACTCTTCTTCTGCTTAGGAGTCGACTGGCACTGAGGAGGAGAAGAAGAAGAGACAGAAGGTGAGAGGGATCTATGACAACTAGAAGGGAAGAAAGTAGGGAAAGAGAAGATGGGGGTTAGGAAGGGAAGAGAGGAGGTGATAAGGGGGGTAGTTGAGGATGAAAGGGGGGGATGGAAGAGAAAAACAGGGGGAGGAAGGGTGAAAACAATGTAAAAAAAAAAAAAAAGCCAAAACTACAAGGCCATGGGGAGAGGGTGAAAGGAGGGGATGGGCCAAAGGATTTGAAGAAGGACTGAGGAGTAAAGTGGGTGGGGGGAGAGAAGAGGGAAGCAAGAGAAGAGGAAACAAAATGTGAAGAAGGAAGACAACAACTAATGAGGAGGAAGAGGGGGAGGAAGACAGGTAGGAGAAGACAGGAAATGGCATGCTAGAGTTTGGAAGGGAAATACAGCATGACTACAAGCATTACCTCTGCCCTAAGAGCTGTCTTAAGAAAACCCCTCCTCAAAAATCAGCCAGAAGAGGGGGGTAAAAACACACACACAGACACACACTCTGTTTTTAAAAAAAAGATAGAAAATTAAAGGCAAAGAGAGAGACAGAGGAGGCAGAGAGACAAAGGCCTAATCCTGAGGCTGCCAGTGAGGGAATGAGAGCGAAAGAGAAATAACAGAGGCAGTGAGAGAGAGCAGGGAGGAGTAGCCGTGAACTGACCCCTCCCTCCCTTTCAGCGGCAGGCAGGCGGACACACCCTTTTCTGGAAGCCGAGCGAGAGACACACACACACAGAAAAAGAGAGAGAGAGAGAGAGAGGTGTGGGGAGTGCCGAAGCAGAGGGACTCAACACACGCACACATTGCTGGTAATGCACACACCCCTTCTCTTCTTTTCTGTCTCCATTTTCTCTCCATGTCCACTTCCTTTCTCAGACATCTAGATGTACTACGACTCTATCTGAGAATTAGCAGTACCCCTTCATACAGTTGGGTGAACAATGTCGAATATTTATATTCTAATCATCTACTTGAAGGTTTCCTCTGAATCTGGAATTGAAATGTACCAGATATGACACCCAGGTTTCACTGCTGATACCGATACATGTGTTCCTGGAAAGTTCTTTCACTAAAAATACTTATTTTTTATCAACAATTGCTTTTACATTCGCTTCAGAAAACAATCCAAAGTTCACAAATGTTAGCTGTTGTCGAAACACAGGCAACTATGCGAGGACTTCATTTAAGATTGCTTGTATTATCATTTCAATCAGAAAAGAAAAAGTCAAGAATCTGCAGCTGAATCAGAGCAAACATTTCGAGTTTTCGGTTACTCAAGGTGATTTTTAAAGCGTCTTTTAAAGCGGGGAATTACTTTCCTAATGTTGTAATTTCAGTCTTCCCCACTCAAAAGCAGCAAGACAATCAATTTAAACCATGAGATATAAAATCAGATAACTGATTAATTCAGCTTTTGTTGCCCCACACTCTCCACGCTGCTACCCACCGCTGGGTCGTGACATCCAGCTATTTTTAATCTACAATTGCTTTTTTATTCACATAAGAAAACAAGATAAAGTTTACAACTCTAAACTGTTGTCAAAACACAAGCAACCATACATGAACTTTGTTTAAAATTGCCTGTATAATCATTTCAGTCAGAACAGAAAAAGTCAAAGATCTGCAGCAGAATCAGCGCGAGCATTAAGGTGATTTAAAGCAGCAGAATTACTTCCATCATGTTTTAATTTCAGTCTTCCGCACACAAAAGCAGCAAGACAATCAATTCAAACCATGACATACGAAATCAGATCAGCTGATTAATTCAGCTTTTGTTGCCCCACTTGTCTCCCCACTGCGACCCACCTCTGGGTCGTGACCTACAGTTTGAACACTGCTGACCCATACGAGAGGAAGTGGTAAAAAAGATGACTTCCCCTCCATTTTTTTTTCTTTTCTTTTTTCTTCCCCTTTGCTGTCAGCTGCTGCTGATGTGAACGCAGTTACAGCCGGCGTTTCAGGAGAATTTTTTTACAGTTGCGGTTTTGAAAAGAAATCTGACTTTGTCACATCAGCACATCGACATATGAGCTGTACTTCTTTAAGTGGTTCTTAAAGTCTAAGTGCCTCGACTGCGAGCTTGACGTGAGAAAATACGAGCGGAAATAGCTTGTTGGGTCTCACAGTGGAGGTGTGGTTGAACCTGGACACACCAAGGGATGGTCACACTGATCGATCCAGCGTGGCCGAGTATTGATCATGAGATTCTGTGTTAGCAGGCGTCAAATAGGAAGTGATAGTGAAATGGCTTCAGTCTTTCTCACGGTGCAGAAGACACTGAAACACACAAAGTAGGTCTCTACTTCCTGTCTGCAGCCATGACCCTGCTGTGCATCCTGCTGTCTGTCTCAGTAAATGTAGTGCTATGTATGTCTGCCATCTACTGTAAGGATGAGAGGCGTTGGCTTTCCACATATATCTAGGAATAATATTGACTCAGCAGTAGAGCCAAGTGACGCCCGATTATAACGGCGTATTTACATTATTCAAATGAACAGTAAAATGATCATCTGAAACTTAAGCTCAGCATTCAGAGTTGACTGTTATGTAGTCAGTACATGTTTAGGCATTAAAAGTTCAAAGTTAGTTACTGTATTCAATAGAGTACTCGAGTAAATGTACTTACTGTTCTGTATACTTCAAAATTTGGAAATAAACATCACGATTTTCTTTCTGTCTTTATCCAAAATCCAGCTCTGCATGAGGAAAAATCCAGGTCATCCTAATAAAGACACGATCACCTGACCTTCCTACAGTGACACAAAGAGTTTTTGTCCATTATTTAGTTAACTATGTTTTGTTCTGCCTGCGTCTGCAGACTGAGACTGTTACAGGCTGACATGTGACCCAGCCTCAGTGGATTCCACAGTGAGGTGTGGCCTCAGCCAATCAGTCAGGGTGTGGCTGCAAGCACCACCCCTCCCACACACACAGAGGACACACGCTGGTCTCTCAGTCGGTGCCATTGTAATGGGACAGAGCCCCCTCTGTGTCTCTAAACAAAGGTAAAGGCAGCCCCATGACACACCTTCCCCCCCAACAGGCAACCCACACACAGCCAGGCTCTGAAACTACACCGAACATGAAACTAAGTATCTTGTACTTTCCATCTCTTTAAAGTGAGGGTCTCTGACCTTTGGAACAAAATTTGAGAAACTCTCCTAACAGGCCATGTGACACTGCTTCCAGCTAAAACACTGAGGGTAACATAAGTTTTGCTGAGCTGCCATTTCACACCAACGTTCAACAAATGTTCAGGAAGAACTCCATCTGATTTCTCCACCAGCAGGGGCAGGAAACGGACCACAATGCACTGCAGCTGACAGATAGATCACAAGTAAAACTGTTGATTAATTTTTATACTGGTATGTGTTGATTTCCTGTTGCTAGGAAGTACTTATACTGAATATAAAATGAAAAAAAAACACTTCCTGTATTGTCAACAGCAGTGGTTTTCAAACTTTTTGTGGCCAAGGCGCACCAATGGACGAGCCAAAATCTCAAGACACATCTGTATTTATATCTGTGCACATGTGCTATCATATTTATGATGACATAAGACAATAAAAATAAGAAAAAAAGACAAGTAGCTTACGTGATACTGTCTACTGACAGATTTTTTTCTCTTTTTTTTCAGTGGTAGGTCGTCTTTGCTGGTGTTTTGTTGTGATTTGCTCCGTACAATAAAGCGATCCATTGCCCCACTCACGGTTTACTCCTTTAAATGTTATCATCCTTCACTCTGGCTTCCAATCAGGGCTTGTGATGTGTCACACGTTAATAATTCCCACATGTAAATGGCGACAAATAGGCTCCCTGTGAAGGTTTTTTAAATTAAATTAAATCAAATCACATTTTTTAGCTTGAGTTTGCCTCTTAATTGGGGAAATGGGTGCCCTAAGAATGTGCGGTTATCCCATAATCCCACAGCACACCTGGATTGGCATCCGGCACACCATTTGAGAAACACTGGTCTTTAGAGTTAAGAAGAAGTAAGAAGAAGTGCCAGAGGTCTGGATATCGAAGAACAAGCCGTGCAAACACTGACAGAGGAGAGAGCGTTAATTAAACATCCTGAATTCTGGATTTGAACGTCGCTCTGATAAATATGTTCCAGCAAATGTCACGTACTTATCATATATTCTCTTTTGCCCTTGTTTTCAGTTCTGCTTTAAAGGCGTTTGTTCCAGCATCTTTTCAAGCTGCTCTGCTCTGCTGGCCTTGTTAGCATCTGTTCTGCATTGTGATTGGCCACTTCCTCCCTGCCTTTTATGTTGAACCTGCCTGCTCAGTTTTAGCATGAATAAAAATGGCTCTCCCTCAACAATCACAACAACCCTGAATGAAATGTCCTCATCACCTTCTTCTCATTAAACAGAGAAACTGTAAACAGTTGTTGACTGTTGTTGGTCACGTGGAAACTCAGAAAGTGCTCGAGCTCATCTTCACCGAGCCACATCACATTCTGTCCTCTACGTTCTCTCTGTCAAGTGTGAAGAAGTTTGTGTGGGGAATTTCACAAATAAAGAATAGATTTCCCAATAAATTAGATTCGCTTCTCGAGTGCCAGACATGATACGAGGCACCTCTTTTAGTTGTGAAAGCACCATTGTTGACATTTTTAGGTGAGTGTCAGACAGTCTTGAGGAGGGAGGATTTGTTTTTGTCTGCTGGGAAGAACTGAAGGCTGCAGACGGCACAGCTGAAGGGCAGAGCTCCAGCAGCGGCTTTAAGGGAACGACCAACTTTCTACAACCACCTCTCACACCAACACGGGGTCGAGAGTTCGATATGTGGAAAACAATTTGTGATTAGTTTTTATTTTTGCAGGATTTATTTGTGGTTTGTGTCAGCTTGTCTCACACAAATGAAGCAACAGTTTCAAAGTTAAAAATAGAAGAATATCTGATTATCAGTTATAACGCAAGGCGTTAAACTCTGCTTACTTGTCTTAGCACTTTTGTAACTTGTGAGCATGTTGTTTACAGAGTCCAGAGTACATCTGCTCAAAAGGTTTTAGATCGAAGGAGTTAAGTGCTGTAGCCAGACCTGGATTGATTCGGATTTGCAAACAATTCCTTCGCGTTTGTTTTAACCTAATCTGGAGCTCCAGCAGGGTGGAGTTCAGACGGAGCCACGTAAGCAGTAAATCACAGTAAAAACACGCTAAATTGAAATTTTAAGGCGTCTGAACTTTCTGCAGCCGTGCTTCAGCATACAAACCACACCCATTCCACCACTGTGAACAGGATGAAGCAAATACTGAGAATCTTTTGCAAATCCGACTTGATCCACATCTGCTGGCGGACGAGGCAGTCAAGAGGAAGGAGTAACAGCGAAGGGGCCAGGAGTGTGTGTGTGTGTGTGTGCGCATGTGTGTGGAGAGAGCAGCACTAATGAGCAGTGATAGTGAGAGCCTGAGTGTATATGCACATGTTGTGTGTGTGTAAATGAGGAGTGACAAGAGTATGTGTGTGTGTGTGTGTGTGTGTGTGTGTGTGTGTGTGTGAGCTTT
>JAPZEB010000006.1:28137551-28148884 GCA_029783705.1 Chaetodon striatus
GTGTGTGTGTGTGTGTGTGTGGGTGTGTGTGTGTGTGTGTTTTGGGCGGGGGGAGGGGGATTGCCCCAGTCAGCCGCACTATGTTCATGCCCCCACAGGGTCCACAAACACACACACACACTCACATGTACACATACACGATTCATGTCTGGTTATGCCCACACTCATGAATGCACACGCAGCAATATTCCAAAGCAGTTCCAAAAGTGCCCAATTGAAGGCACACATGCACACACACACACACACACACACGCACGCACACACACACACGCACACACACGCACACACATTCAGTCCTTCTCATCAGAAGTGCAGATAAAGATAACTTGGCTCCGTTTGGCTCCAGTTTTCTGTTTCTGTCTGCTCAACTCAGAGTTTCCTTTAATAGTTTTGTTATTTAACTATGCAGCAGCAGCCTCAGTGTCATTTGATGTAACCGCGAGTCTAATCAGCGTGAGAAGAGGAAGAGGAATAACCGAAATAAAAAGGAAGGCGGAAGGGTTTTTTTCCCCATAATGGCCGCCTGCTCATACCGCTGTGGGTTCAATCTCAGTTCATAGCGGCGTCTAACATCCTCCCGACACGCTGTCGATAGCATTCAGATATAAAACAGTAATTTGTCAGTGCAATGATTGCAATTGCAGTCAAAGCTCGGGTTCAGTCATGGTGGGAGTTTATGCATCTTTATAGATTTTATGGCATCTTTAGGATTATTTGGACACATTTCAGTAGCGAGGGAAATAAAAGGACAAACACACGGTGCTACAGGAGGCCCAGGTTGGTTACAGATTGACCAATAATGGCAGCATTAGCATAAAAAGGTTTCCAATTCACACCTTCCACCAAACCAAGTCTGACCCATTGCTTTAGAAAAGTTTCATCTGCTGCTCCCGGGGGTGTTGAAACCCTGATGGTGATGTTCCAAGATGGCTTCCCATCAGATCCAGATTAAAAGCTAGAAGCTTCAGCGTTTTTGGCTTCCAGCACACATCAGTGGCACAAAAATGATTCACTCATATGGCTCTTTGTGATTTCAAGTCTTTCTTGGACACTTTCTGCTTTTATTGGACAGAGTGTAGAAACCGTTGCCATTGTCGTCAATCTCAGCTGCCACTGTGTTTGTACTGGAAGCAACAGAGATGGCAGCAGCAGCAACCCCTCGCTACCTGAAAGAACCTCAAGATGCACTGTATTTGTATTCCACATCACATTGTTTGTATTTGTACTTTAACTTTCTCCATAGATAACTCGCCAAACACCCGATGGCAGTGGCTCATTCAGCCTGCAGACAGGATTAGTTCAGGTGCAGGTCACGAAGGTGGGGCCCGCCCTGAAACTTCAAAAGCCACAACTATGACTTGAGCAAGACCTGTACTCATCAAACATGGCTAAAATTTCTGTGACACCTTGCTGGCTGGTCAAACTGGCCAGTGACATTTCAGCAGTGTGTATCACCTGTACTCTACCTTATGATTTCCTGATAAATGATGACATCTTTTAAGTAACTGCAACTAGAGACTGCTATGCCAAATCACTGAATATGGTGCAATGGAGCACTTGACATAAGAGTGGTGAGTTTGGTCAAACAGGTGAGCTGTGCCAGATTTATCCAATGCTTGACTGATTGAAACTGTGATGCAGTGATCCATGACTTCAAACGAGTTGGGCCAGGGGTGTTTGCTGAGGCGGCAAAAGGCCCTTTCCTTACTTCCTACCCCCTACCTTCAGCGCGCATGCTCAGACCACACCCATCTTCGAACTCAACCTTCATTATGATCTCAACTATACACCTGTAGAGCTTTGTGACTGGATCCTGCATGGCATCTATGGCGTTGACAAAATCTGTCCACAGACAGACATAAGCCTCTTTCACATGACCTGTTTGAGGCAGGATTGTCACGCCATTATCCCGTCTTGTTGTAGTAAGACAACTGGTGGTAGTGGAGGTATCAACAGCACACAATCGACGTCTGTGTAAAAGAGAGACAGCCAGCAGGACGTGACTATGGACGGGGCGGGTAAGACATTTTAATGACGTGCTATATGTGCAGCTCACCGCTGTGAAATTTGAAAAAACAGGTAGTAGCAGTTGGCAGCTAACTCAAAGAAGGAGAACAGTCGCTGAAAATGTCCGCAAATTGGGTAAACAATGAGGTCCAGGAGCTCCTTACCCTCCGAACAGAGGACAAGATCAGCCACCGTATAATAGAGACGGTAAATTATTGTTATTGTCACGTTATGCCATTGTTATTGTTTAGAAAACACTGCTGATGGCTATGTTATACGTCACACAAGAGGCCGATATTGTCATGATACCCGTCATGCCCATCACTACTCTTTTGCTTCCAGGATGCTGGCATACCTTAAAAAAAAGACAGTGGGGTACATTATGCCGCCATCATTTGGTTCTATGTAAAAAAAAAAAAAAAAAAAGCAAACGTGTTGTAATGCTACATAGAGGCCCCGTCGCAGGATCTGTGTGTAAATAGGGCTACATAAACACCTGGCACAGTACTCAAAACCCTTTCAGTGGCGCTCCCCGCTACAGTGGGTGTCACCAGGATCACATTTTGCCATGATGACACACACGCATAGATTTACAAGGTGAAAACAAAATCAGCCACGCTGTCGCGGCTGGTAATGAAATACAGGACCGCATGAGAGAGGAGGAGAGAGGGTGGAGCAGATAAGTTGGGAGAGGGCAGGGAGGTCAGTTCCCATTGGTTTCCACTTGAGGGTCCAAACATTGCACAACTCGTGTAACTGGAGTCCCTAACACACACACACACTGACATACACACACACACCGCTAACGCACAAACACACATGCCCCTCCCCTCACAGCCTCAGCCCTGAGAAGCAGGAGGACCCCCTCTTAGGAATGGAGGCCTCGAAGCAAAATGAAGCAAAAGTCAATGTCAGTGTGTGTGTGTGTGTGTGTGCATGTGCATACATATGGTGTGAGAGCGATTAGGGTCAGAAGCTTTTGGCCTGCACTTCCTTTATATAGACAAATTCACACATGCACCAATACACACACTCCCCTCCCTTTCTCATTTTTTGCCTCCTCTTGACCTCCCTTGCTGTGTGTGCATGTGTGTGTGTGCGATGTGTGTGCGCGCATGTGTGGATGGGTGGGGCTTGGTTAATAAGTCACAGAGATGAAACGGGCAGCTGGGTGTTTGGTGGAGGCTGGTTGGGCGCTAAAGGGCCATGCCACCAAAAATCTGTTGTGCTACAAGAAGACACAGGAGAATATCAGAGGCTGCGTTTAATGACATGTTGCTAATGTCCGTCTGAAAACAGCCTCAGTTATTGTTTATCCTCACATTTTCTTCCTTAAGAGATGCGTACGGACAGTAAGAGGATAAAACAGTCCTCCCGTAACACTGTGATTTTCATTCATTCTCAGCCCTGAATGCTTTTCTCTTGTCGTGTGTATGTTGCATGCAACTGCCTGCCATGTTGCTGTGGCCTGAGGCTCGCTTTACCAAGCCGTGCCATCTCTATACTGTCCTGCAAGCAGGGAGTAAAACTCTCTAAGGAGAGGAGAGGAGAGGAGAGGAGAGGAGAGGAAAGCCAGTGCGACAGCAGTGAGTCAGAAAACGGGGTTAAAAGGAGCAAGGAGGAGAGGGGAGTTAAAAGAAAACAGAACTAGATGAAAGAGGTGTGGGCGAGGTAGAGAAAACTAAAAACCAGAGTCAAGACGGTGTAAAATGTAAAACAAAACTGAGAGGGAAGAGGAGTAAAAGGAGGGAAACTTTTCTTGCCCTCTTTCACACAACTGTGACCTTACAAGTCTTCTTCCTCCCCCTCCATTCTCTCTCCACTCTTACAATCCTTCCCTGTTTCATCTCAGTTGTGTCTTTACCATCAAAACGTGGTAATTCATTGCTAATAAGTTCATGAAAATAATCAACATCTACAGTAAGGGTGATGTTGTGACGTCACATCGTCACACTCTGATGAAAACACCAAAAGAACACGTCTGCCTCTTCTTTGCGCTGCGACAGCGAGGACAAACTTATCTCCAGTTCCCCAACCACTCCCTGACAGTTTCACCCCCTCCACCCCTCCTTCATCTGAGGGGGGGACCACCGCCTCTTAAAGGGCCAGGGTCCTCCTAGGAGGGGCCTCCACGGCAGCTGTACACAGGGCCGAGCGGCTGGCAGGAGATGTGCTGCAGGAAGTTCAGGGCTGGAGCTGCTCTGACGCTCACACGAGAAACAAGAGATGTGAATCCTTTGAATCCCACACACTGAAAGATAAGATGTGCTGAGTGTCCGTGAGCCCAGGTCACCATGGACACTTGATCTTGATAAAACCTGTCATCGTGGCAAGATGAGGAGTACGGTTACCAAGAGCTGAGATGACACGAGTAAAACTAAACTTTACATCTGACAGGTAGTCACTAGTTGGCAGTGGAGTTTTTGTGAAGCACTGTAGAGTCTGACTGATTCAAAACACACCTAAAACACACATTAAACATGGCTTAATAGCAACATTATCAAACACAAGTACACAAATCAGGGTCATTTTAACTCACAGGGTTAACAGACAAAACACTTGTCTTTTGCTGGACACATTTTCCCACAAATACATCATGCTAATGTTATTAGCACAAGCCTATGAAGATTTACATTGTATAAATTAGCCTGGTAGCTAGCGCAGTTTTCCCTGTACTCAAATGATGCCAGGACAACAGTAACATTTAACAAAAATAATTTTACAATATTAAGCTCAGTTGTAACTCACAAGGTTCACAGACAAAACACATGCTAACATTAATAGCAAAAGCCTATGATATTTTACAGTGCGTAAATTAGCTTAGCAGGTAACAGTTTTGCTCTACTCACATGAAGCTAGGAACAACAGCAAAGTTTAACAAAGGTAACGTTACAAATTTTAGCTCCATTACAACTCACAAGGTTCACTGACAAAACACTTGTCTCATACTGAACACGTCTTCCAAACAAATATAACGTGCTAACATTATTAGCACAAGCCTATGGCATTTTACATTGTATAAATTAGCCTTGTGGCTCATGGGCTTTCCTCTACTCATATAAAGTCAGAATATTCACATACTGGATTTAAAATGCTTTTTTGTGGGTGCTTTACTGTCTTCAAAATGTAATGTTTCTTATCTGGAAAATAAAAGTAAATACAAGTTTACAGCTTACAAAATAGAGAGTCTGCGTTGCCGCAATATTTCTAGGAAGGTGCACATTAAGCTACAGCATAGGATACGCATCCACGCAGAGCCTACACCATAGATACAGTGCTGAGCCGGCGCAGAGGTATGAATCCTGATTAAGTGTTAATTTAAAGGGAATAAACATGAGTTTTATCATAATGATTATAAACTGTACGACTAAAAACCTCCAAAGGTTTCTAGCATTAAAAACATAAGCCTTGCTTTTAGCATGATTTTTTTATGTTACAGAGATTGTTTTTATTTGATTCTAAATCTACAGAGGAGGCTGTTGTCTTTCTGCTCAGCTGAAATAATATAGTTAACCAAATCCTGAAATTCAAGGTTCACTATGATTTCATTATCTCTCTCTCTCGCTCACACACACACACACACACCTTATCTAACCTCAGAGTTGGATCGAAGTGCAAACAAAGTCAAAACAACAGCTGATGCCTGCCTGTCATGCTCAACAACAACAGGAGGGACGAGTCAACAATGACCAGCCAGTGATGTTAAATAGTCACAGGGTCAAAGGTCACTGCTGTTTCACAATACTGTCTCAGTGGAGAACATTAAAAAAATGACATGCAAAGAGAAAGAAAGACACAGAAGCCGAAGAAGCGCCGGAGAAGTTGGAGGAGTGAAATGAAGAAAAGTTTGATGGCAGGAAGTTTGTGTGTAAATGTGAGCAGTGTGAAGAGAAATTTAATTTCTTTCATTCATGTTGCCAAAAACGAACAGACTGAGGAACATTGTGATGATGATTCATTCTGCTTCAACACACAAAAAAAACATTTTGTGTTAATTTCGTTGTTTTTTTCCCCCTCCGTTTCATTTGTGTGGCCCCTTTGAATGCAAATGCTTTTGGCACGATCCTGTTTTTGTTCTCTTTGTCATCATCACAACAACATATTGACTTTTTTCTTGCCTGTGTTTTTCTCTTCCTTGCACATTCTGCATTTAGATGTTGTTGTGCCTATTTATTGCACATTTTCTCAATGCAAAACAGTCACGATAAATGCGTAACGTGTGCAAAACAGTCATTTTAAAAAGACAAACATATATTTAAAGATGCTCTAACACGCCTGCATTGGTATCAGTGCGATCTCAAAAATATGTCTGTGTGCGCTGATTTTTCTATTTCATTTTTTTTTCTGTGAGTGTTTTAATTTCTTGGACTACATCATTTCTTAGGACTATTATGCTTACTGAAACCTGAGTTTCAATAACAATAGCACTGTCACACATTTTTACCTGCGCTGAGGAGGTTATGTTTTCACTTCAGCTTGTTTGTCAGCAGGACTACAGAAAAACTACGGATTTTTATAAAACTTGGCAAAAGAGTGAAGCACAAGCAAAGGAAGAACCTGTGACATTTTGGAGCGGATTTGTTAAAACTACGAGATGGGGCACTTGGCGTTGACGTAGGTGCGCTTCAGGTTCTACCTTTTCATTCGACGAAATTACTAAAACTCCTAATTTCATCATTTAGTCATCTTACCAGGAAAAAAAATGTCACCACTCCAAAAAATAAGGGAAAACAAATTAAATTGAGTAAAATTAGACCAGAATACAAGGAAGAAATCCATGCCAACTTTGGGTATTTGATGGAATTGAAGTATTGAGGTTAAACTTAAATGTATTACTGTACATTTAGAATCAATATGATGCTATCACTGTGCTTTATCAAAATTATTTACCTTAAGCAGCTGTATTTGTATTAAAACTATCAATATTTACTGATGATATTATATTACAACTGACTTTATAAATCCAGCCCTTTCCATTATGTTGCCATCATCTGCAGCCACCCAAACAAACCATTAGGATAAGCATCCGAGAGCTGCATAACCAGGCACCCGGCAGCATCCACAGACTTCCCTGCGCCATATCTTTCATGTCATTTCTTTGACATCCACGAGGAAAAAAACGCTACAGGGTGTTTTCTCTGCTGTGGAGCAGCCGACCGAGGCGAGGTGGGAATCACTGAGGAATCCTGCAACACTGGTTCACTGTCAGGTTAATATTTACCATAAAATAACAGTTAACTGAAAAAATGACAGCACTAATCCTAGCACTGCTCCACACATGGGTCGTTTAAGGTTGCCTTGCACTGAGCCGCATCACTTATCTTTGTATGTGCTGTACATTTTGTTTTTGTCCTTTCATAGATAATTGTTCCATTAATCTTTTTTTTATTATTATTTTAAGCGAGTTGCATTTAATGTCTAATGTGTAGGATTTAGTGGGATCTAGTAGTGAGGTTGCAGATTGCAACCAACTGAAACTTTGCTTGTGTGCAAAGCACATAGAAGAGTTATGGTGGCTGACAGTGTGATAATACACTAAAGAAAACATAGTTTTAAATATGTTATATTCAATTTACACTCGATACATACATTCTAAATTCTACACACTGGACTGTATGTTTTTCATTGTTATCAATTTGCTGAAATATTTTATATTAATATTTAATATTTTATTTTTCATAAGCCTATGACATTTTCCATTGCATTAATTAGCCAAGCAGCTAGCAAACTTTCCTGTACTCATCAGAAGCCAGGACTTAAAATGTTACTTTGTGGGGACTTCATCGTCTTCACATTTTGCTGTTTCTAATCAGTAAAATTAAAGTAAATAAAAGTTTCATTTCCACTGAGGGAAATGGTTTTCAGCAAAACAAAAATTAACGAGAGGTCTGCATCGCACAAGTTCGACTTCTGGGAGGTGCACCTCAGGCTACAGCGTGGGCTATGGCGTAGGCTACAATGTCAATTAGCAGAGGTATAAATCCTGCTTTAGTCTGTCAGATGTTTGGTGCCATATTATGGGTCAGAGCTTTTCTACTGAAAACAGCTGCCTGCTGGAAACGGGGCTAATGAGAACACTGAGACTGGACTATACAGTAAATGTGCAGTAAAACCAAAACAAGAAGGGTCTTTGTGATTTACACTCCTTCGAGCAAGTGACCCCTTTCATATTACACATGGTCACTTGGGTCTTTCATTAAATTTGAGTGATACATGTCCCTGTTGTTGTTTAGCTACAGCTTGTGACCACTGCTGCCCTTTGTTGATGCAGTTTGTCAGTGTTTGCCAGATGTTACAGTGATTTTCCAGACTCTTTCCATGTTGACACACTGGATTTTTTGCCTTTGCTGTTTAGGCTTGGGTTATTTGGCCTCTTCTGGGGCTCTGTTAGTTGACTCATGTTGCTGCTGATTGGCTCTTTTATGGCCGACAGATGCTGCTTGCTGGCAACCAGCCAGACTTGACCCATCTCTGTCGTGTCTCTGGAGTGTTTGTAACTGCAATTTAGTTACTTCAGACCTCTCCTTTGGTGTGTTTTATGTTATTTTTTTTCACCTCGAGGTAGATCCAAAAGCAGTGACATATTACGGTCTTGTGATTCCCTGAAAATGTTGGTCAAAAACACAGCAATAAACAGGCTGTATATATGCAGAGAAGTGCAGAGAAGAACTGGGTGTGTCTCCATCTGGCTGGCAGAGAGTGAGAAAGCAAAAGAGACCTAGAAAGAGTGAGAGAGAGAGAAGCTGCCTGGCTGTTATCACACCACACCCTGTTGACGCAAAGTCGGCCGCTACTTCCCTACACACCCTCTTATCCGCACAAACACACACACTAGACGAAGTTAGTGTACTCTGCAGTAAGTTAAATACATATTACCCCGGCATACACATGCATGCACTAACACACACACACACACACACACACACACACGTGCCCAAACCACAAAGTCGTGGTAAGAGCACTTCTCTAAAGCTCACACTGAATTCAAAGCGCCTGTAGGCCAGAACTAACCTCAAACATGAGTGAGTGTGTGCAGACACACACACAAACACATTCACAGGATTCACTTTGCTGTCTGTAAGGCGGTCCGGGCAGACATTTTCAAAAAGAAACCCATAGTTGTTTCATCTCCATCAAAGGCCAATACGACCCCCTCTACACAACACAAGTGAGACATAACAGACAGAGATATAACTCTTTTCTTTTTTATGTTATGACTGGGATTTGCCTTCTTCTGACAGTAGGAGGCGACAAGATAAGATACGAGCATGGCAACAACACTCAACAAACACCATAGTTCGAGTCCCAGAACAGTGAACAACCAGGGCCCACAGTAATACACCTTTTCCACCAAATTAGTGTGTTAATGTGGGTTTTTTAAATACAGAAAAACATGCTAAAAAGAGGCGACAGAATCCTTTCCCGAGCCAAGTTCAGGGCTCCACAGTTCAAAAGTGTGCCTTTCTAATTTATTTTTACTAGAGTGTATTGTTCATCATCGCAAATGTCCTGGAAAACAGGGTTAGCAAATGGTAGAAAGCAGCATGGAGGCCTGTGAAAATTATATGGTGGTTACTTCTTCAATCCGTTATTATTCAGTCTCTCTCTCTCAAACTCAGCACCCACTAAGGAGTCACATGTACACATGCCACGTCTTTAAACGTGAGGTCTGACGCTGGGCGCTACTTTTGTTTCTTTTTTGAGCCAGCTTTCAAGAGCGCCTCAGCAGGTTGCGTCTGCGGTTGCTAAGCAACCTTAACAAGCACTTAGTGCAGAGCTGATCTTCCAGGAGCTGTTAAGTGTGTGGGCATAATGTACATGGGACAGATCAAAAGCTCTGGTAGCCCCGCATCAAAATGATCAACTTTTCCATATTTACCACACACTGATATTTATGGAAGAAGGGAAAGATATCTATTGGCTGTGATTGGTTGTTCCTTGTCACATGACATGGTGCTGCTGTTTTCCAAGAGTTGAACTCTGTTTATCTTGGGGCGCAGCCGTCATGCCCTTAAAAGCAGGCACTTCGGAAAGCAAGTGCACTGCTCTGGTGTTTGAGCTCACCTGCCATGCATGTACGTTGAAAACAATTAATTTGAAAGTGCAAATGTGGCATGTGTACGGCCCCCACTTTGGCACAATATTCAAGTAATGCTTGCAAGTAATGATTATTTTCATTTTCGATTAATCTGTCAATTATTTTCTAAAGAAAACCATTAGTTGTTTGGTCTATAGCATTTTAGAAAATGACAGTGTTTCCCAAAGCCCAAGATGACGTCCTCAAATGTCAAAAGATAGACATTTAAGAAGCTAGAATCACAGAATTTTGACTTTTTTCTTCCTAAAAGAATAACTAAAGCTGATTAATTGATCATCAAATTAGTTGAAGATTAATTCAATAGTTGACAAGTATTCAATTAATCAATAATCCAAAGGGGCTTAAGGGTCTTTAAGGTCCCATGGGTTCTAGTATCTGAGACCCAAACTGTGATTCGAGTCAGGCTGGTTCTAACTTATATCTATTGTGTCTAATATAATTGGGTATGGCTTCACTATGATTAAGAAAAATTAATTTGTACGAAGTGTTGTCCCAGTTTGAAGGCCAAAGGGTTTATGCTTGATCCTGATGGCTAAACTTTTTTGTTTTGGATATCTTCGTCTCAACTCTATGAATAATACAAACAGGGATTACAGCGCATACTTTTGAACAGCAGTTAGGTTGTGCAAGATCACTACGTCATGAAAACACAAGAGAACATTTTACTAGACACAAATGTCCACAGTTAGTTTCTCCCACCCAACACTCAAGTGGAGGTCACTGCTCGCCTGGCAGATATCTCAGAGTAGATGTCAAGGCACCACCTAAAGCTCAACTTGGGTAAGATTAAGCTTGTGAGGATTCCAAGCTAAGACCTGTCCATCACTTCTGACATTACCCTACAGCAGGGAGCCCAGATGTGACCGAGTAGCTCTTATAGATTCCTCCTCTATTAAATGAGAAGGACTACCTACAAAGGAGGTGGCCCAAATGCTGATCCAGGTGCTTGGCATCACCTGGTTGGATCACTGAAACTCTGCTGCCTGAAGTCTGCAGCAAGTAGATACTCTATCTGGTGTTATGGACTCTGACTACAGGGCAGTGAAGGGAACAGCCCCTAAAGTGAGACAGTCCTCTGGAGCATTTAAGGTCCTTAAGGGAAGAAACCCCCTTATTATCTTAAGCACCTTTCACACATCCACTGCAAACCATAAATTATCTAGACCAGTGGTTCTCAACTGGTGAGTCGCAGTCCATAAGTGGGTTGCTGGACCATTCTGAATGGACT
>JAPZEB010000006.1:28149365-28174687 GCA_029783705.1 Chaetodon striatus
TCCCACGTCCCCTTTTCTTTTCATTGTGGCCGTTTTGGCAGCGCGGCCGCCGTTGCCATGGCGACGGGATTCTTTCCCCCCGTTAATGACTGTGGCGTGGTTGGTAGGGGGTCACTCTCCACCACCACCACCACCAACACCACCGCATCAGGGCCTAATCTGAGGTGACACGGCCAATATCCTCGCACAAGCACACACACACACACACACACACACACACACACACACATGCAAGCGCATCAACACTGGCATGCAGCAAACATTCACAGGAGCCCACTGAGAAGAATGTGTGTGTGCAAATGCACGCACATATACACACTTTGACACACACACACACGCACACACGCTTGATAGGCCCCACCCCTCGCCACCCTCCCACCACACACACTCATTCACATAATTCACAGTCACACATTCTCTGCAGAAGCACACATTCACTCACACACTCAACCCTCCAATAATGAACACACACACACTTCCTCTGCCTTGAACATCCAGTACCAATGCCTCTCCTCTCCTGTTCCTTTTGAGATCCAGAGGAAAGACCTCTAAATTCTTGCTGTTGAGGTGTAACTTCTTACGTATACATGAATCTCCCTTTTTCCAAATTTAAGCCATACAGTTCTGAGCATTAAATTTACTTTACAAAGGTGTGGTCCAAAAACTCAAAGCACCACAAACATAGAAGAGACGCTCAGAATTAAAGGCGCTCAGCAGCAGGTGCCTGAACATAATAAAATGTCTGTGTTACTGCTGGAAGATGCTGCGGCAGTGTGTGACAGTGATTATGCATGTGGGTTGCATGTGAACCAAAGTACTTTACAGCATGTTGTCACATCTGGAGCAATTAGCTTCAGGTAATTAAAGTAATCTTACACGGCGCACAGACCGAAAACCACATTAAGTACAAAAAAGAAAAAAAAAAAAGAATAGCATGAGTCGCTTCAGAAAGATCCCCATAACGACACATCACAGGATGTTATCATATCTTAAAGTGGCAAAGTCCACATTGAGGGGACATGGGGGAGGATGGATAGGTCACAAAAACATGAAACTTCAATGAGCAGAGATCGCTTTCAAGTTCTGTCTTTAACTGCAAGTAAACATTTGGAGATCTGTTGGATATCATTGGGGATAATTTTCTAACACACACACCTGTTGTAGGCAAGTAGGTGTGTGGTTGCCAGTCTCCCTTTTTTTTACTCAGCCCTGTTATCCAACACCAACAGTGTTTTTGTGTCTGCCTAATTATTACTCTCAGTCCCTTATTTTGGTCGTTCAAGGTGTATAACTGACACAAGCTTGTTTCGTTTTTGGGTTCATAGGCTTATGATCTGTAGTAAGGAGTTCACTATGTTGTGTGTGTGATGATTTCTTTGTACTGGGGCTGCTGGATTAGATGAGCTGCTCAGCTGCTCAATCAGGGATAGTGCAAACAGGTGTGCCTCATTATGTCCTCTTAGCAGGGATGGGCTGGGCCCTGCTAAGATGTAGGAAGATAGGTGAGATAACTCTGCTGTAAATTACATTTCAATATATTTGGTGTGCTCATTGGTTTGTATGGACTCCCAAGAGGATAAATTGCGATGTATGGAGTAACTTATAAATCTTTCATTGATGGTAATTTAATTATTTTATGTGATTTGATTGCCTGCTCTGTTTGGTTCACCCTATACTTACCTGGGCAGGTGGTAGGTTCCAGTGAGGTAAGGCTGAAAAGGAGCAGGGGGAATAAGGAGGTGTCAGCGTGCCGTCAGGCTGCAGCTTTTATTTGTTTGCTGGGCTTTTTTTTGGCTTCAGTTTAATTTAGTTTGAATGAATTTCCTGGGTTTCAATTTTGCAGAAAACTTTTTTGTCTATAAATGCCACGTTGTTCTTATCAATGTGTTCTTCAGCAGCTCTTTGAAAGTTTTCCAGTGTCAGACCGCCTCATCTGCCCTTTAAATGCGGTGGCGGCACCACAAAACTTTTTCTATTTCAGTTGACTGCACTTTTTTCTGATCTAAAAATGACTAATTGTTAATCCTTCGTTCTAAATTCAGTTACAAGTCACCATTTTTAACTATAAAACACGCCTAAAAACACAAATGTGACCACATGCAATCCCAGTTCCACAGAATGACGCCCAATTTTTGCTGAAACGATCTTCAAACTCAGGGTGTGTTTGTGCGCGTCTGTTTATACACGCAATTACCTGACAATTCTTTGGAAGTACTGAGGGAAACTTTCCATGTTTTCAAACTACCACAGTGAAATTCACACTCCATACATTCCTGCTCTGAGAGATTTACAAAGCTTGTAAGCACGTCCACTCTTCGGTTTGAGGTTTCTTTCCTTGTTGTGGTTCCATGGGCAGAGTTAGCACTGATGCTAAAACTGCAAGCTTCCAGCTGAGGCTGCCAAATCTTTGAAGGATAGAAAAATAGGCTGCTCAACAGCAAGAATGGACTGAAATATTTTGGGCACAGTGGCCGCCATCATGTACTGTGGATGAAACACCTCCAAAAAGGATAGCTCACAGACATACTTGGCTCGGAGCTCGTGAGCAGGGCTGGATTGCTTACACATACTGTATTTGGTGTAGCAAAGAAAACTCATTATCAACACATGACTGAAATCTGTATTTATCTCATACTGTGAATGGAGGGCAAACAGGGGACTGCTGAAGGGGAAACTGAAGAAGAAGTGCCAGCGAACATGGACAGGACGCAGAAAGAGCAGAGACATGAGCTATTATAAACCACAGTCCTAACAAAGCTGCGCTTTCTGAAGCAGCAGCTCACATGACAAACTCCCAGCAGCTTCATGACCTTCACATAAACTCTGTTCCTACTGTTAGAGCTGGTATTGTTTCATCCAGTGGACTCTGGGCGTCAACTCCACAAACAGGCTCCATAGCAGTCCTGACATGGGCCACCACCCTACAAACCAGCTAGCCAACATGATTATAAACACTAGTGTCAGCTATAGCAGTGGAGCAGTTGGTTGGCTAGCATTACCACTTTCATACATGAACACATCGCTTCAACACTGCTTTTAGCAAACTCAAAACTACACATAATAACATAAGATAAAAGTTTCCGTTTACTTTCTGTCGCGAGCCTCCTCATTTTCTCCTGCGCTTTCTCTCACTTCCTGTCTCACATTTGTTTTTTTTAAGATAGTCAAGTAGTCAGGGACACTTATATCAATAACAATGAAATTCCTACCCCTACTATCCACCTTATTCCTAGCCCCCATGATGCCTTGCATGAATTATGGCCACAACTTCCAGCACTGAACCAGCGTTTTCCAATGGGAATGGCACCGAACAGTACGCTAATCCTCTTTCATAGAGTAATAGAAAGTAAAACGTGGAATACACCACCTGCTACACCTCAGATGGGATAATGCCATCTCTGACAGTTATCTCAAAGCACTGGTTGTTTTCCTTTTTACCCGGGGCGTGTCAGGCCAGAAATATACTCGTTTTTAACTACGCATTCGCTTACACATGATGGCTGCTTAGTGTCACTTGTGTTGGGTGTAAGCATCCTTAAGAAATTAACGTGACATGTCCGCAAGACGTAATACACACATGAACAGTCAGGGCAGTGTTTGCAGAACCAGAGAGCATACGAAAGTAAACCCGAAAGCTAAAAACTTTTTTTGGCGTACGCCTAGGTGCCAGGCATCAACACAGTTGGAATTAACAGGCGCCATCTTGGCATCCAGTATCGGGGTATTATAAAAAACTATGGTTCACAATGACAATGCTGGTGTTTAGCAAATGTTGTATTTACTATGTTCACCATCTTTGTTTAGCGTTTAGGCATGCTAACAGTTGCTAATTTGCGCTAAATAGAAAGTCCAGGAAAGGTGAAGTTTTACAGGCATTTGGTCCAAAATTACATTAAAATTCTGACATACATGTTGCAAAATAAAAAAAAAATAAAGGGATCACCAAAGTTATTTCAATTCATCCTGAGGTGGACATGAATGTGTGTACAAAATTTCATGGCCAGGTGGACACAGCAAGGTAGAATGAATTCCTGCTGTAAACACAGTCCCTATTCAAAGTGTTGACAGTGTGTCTGATGAAAACACTGTTATTCTATGTTTGTGAGCAGCACGAACTTTACCTCCTGGCTCAGAGATTGAAAAGAAAAACCTCTCAAAACCTCAGCAAATAAAAGCAGAAAGATGAGGGATCTGCAGAACAACAGCTGTGAACTGTGGGCTTTGTGTGAGCTCTAATGACCACACTTTTAGTCACAGGTAACCTACAGTCTGGTATGAAGGGTTAAGGACATGCTGCATGTGTGGGCCTTATCCCTTGTCATGCATGGAATGTGTGTGTAAAAGTGAAGTTTCACACACGGTCAGCCAGTAAACTAGTTACTTAGCCACTCTTTGTACTAGTAAACAAGGCAATGAGCTAAGTGACATCCATTTAACAAGGCTGCTAATCAAACGGCTGAACAAGGCAGTTAGTAAATGAAAGCCAACGAGTCAATAAAATGGTCAGAAAACTGGTGAATGAACGAACCAGCGGGTCAATTTCATCCTTCAGTCCATGAAGAGACTCTCCGTGAAGACAGAAAATAAAGACGCTGATGCTGAGACTGAGCAATAAGGACTAGAGACTGAGAAACCGTGACCCAACAGAGAGGAGGAGTTGAGGGACGAGAGCAAGAGCAAAGAAACCAACAAGACTTTCCAAAACCCAGATGAAGCCTTTAAAGTTTTATTAGACAGTCCAGAAAAACACTGACGCACTCTCAGCTTAATCCCACAGACCAAAACACAAATGAGTCCCTTCAGAAGTGTGTGAGTGTGTGTGAGCTCTACGTATGACCTCACGAGCTAAATGATCCAGTGCATTTTTTCTGTCCTCCTGCACACCATCAGGCCAATAAAGATGTTTAAAAAATTAAATGTAGCTGTTAAAGGAGCAGTGTGTCGGACTTAGTGGCATCTTCTCCTGGTTAAAATTCTTCCAGTGTTCCTTGCTCAAGAGGTTTTTACTGAGAGCCGAATTAGCTGTAGAGGTCTTTTCCTTTCTAAAACAAATGGGCAAAGTGATTGAAACCGGTAAAAACACTGAGTAAAGCAGCTTCACATTACAAATCAGTGTTTCTCCCAGCACCTGTTAATGTGTGCTCACCTATTCATCTGTGTACCTACCTTATTTGTGATTCAGAAGGTGTTTACCGTGAGCTAATGCTATCTGCACCCTCAAACTCATTGTTTTTAATGTAGATTTGCGGCAGCCGCTCGCAAACTCAGAGTGATGCTGTTATGGTGCACACGTGTTCCCAAACGCCTATTTTTCAGGGCATGACGGCTGCGCCCTGAGATTAACAGAGTTCAAATTTTGGAGCGCAGCAGCATGCACAACATGTCATGTGAGAAACAACCAATCACAGCTAGCACATATCTTTCCCTTCTTCAGTAAATACCAGTCTGTGGAAGGGTGGAAGGGTGGAAGGGACTCGTCGCCCAATGTTCCAATGGGAACGGGAGAAACTAAGTCTAAGTCTAAGTTACATCGCTCCCAGAGACAATATTTTTGGCCTTATACACCCTTACAAAACAACACCTGGAAGAAAATCGCAACCTCAGACACAACTTGCCTCCACGCCCTTGAATGTTGGCGCAGCGTAGGGTAGCCCCAAATGCCCGACCTCGCATTTTCTAGGCGTTTTAAAAATACAGCATGTGTACAGGCCCTAAAGCAGTTTCTTATTTCAAGTATCTGTTTATCTAGGCTCCTAGCCTAGGTGTTGCTAATGTGTGGTCACCTTTTTCTCTGATAACTTAAGATCCAGGCGTTCAAGAGGTTTTCAGCGAGAGCCAAAATATCCACAGAGGTCTTTTCCTCTCCAAAACAAATGGAACCAGTGATTTAAAATGGTAAAAACACTGACTAAAGCAGTTTCAGCTTCAAAAAAATCAGTGTTTTTCTGACACTCTTATCATAGAGGAACTGCGAACTACGATGGCCGATGCAAAAACACAAGAGTCCCTATGTAGAGCAAGTGTTTGGTTTGTCCTCTCTGGGTTACTGTAGAAACATGGCGGTGCAATACTGTGATCTTCATAGCTGAGGACCTGCTTCCTATGTAGATATGGACAACTCATTTTAAGATCATGAAAACACAATGATTATTATTTTCAGGTGATTATACAAGAAAACCTACTTATTATATTATATTCCATTTCTGCCAGTGTATCCCCCTAAAGCCTACACACTGGACCTTTAATGTAAGATTTATGCTTCATTCATATTTCATTATAGCTTCGACTGTGAGACAGCCTTTTCGTTTTGTTGAACTGTTTGCTTTCATTTTTTGGACATTTTACATTTGTTCTTATTCAGTTTACAACTTCAACTCCTCACCTGAGCTTTCTTCTTTCTTTTTTGTTTTTCAGACCTTTTTTAGGAGCACAGTTCATTCCCTTGAATACCCAACACTGTATATGGAGAAGATGGCAATAAATTTCACCCTGAAAGCTGAAACACTCCCCATCTGGTATCTCCCTCATATGAAAACTCCATAAATTATGTGTTTCAGGTTTCTCACTGTGTTTGGAATAAACAGAAGGAAAACTGGAGAACTCAAATGTTGCCAGAATCATCACGAAACATGCAAGGATGACAGATTAGCACATTCAGACAGAGTTTAACTGTCACTTCAATGTATAGTCAACACAGATGGCTACTGGGCCGGCCAAGCTGTTCCAAGAAACTCAGTGTGTTTGGATGTGTGTGTAAACAAGAGGGGTTTTTTTTCCCAACTCCATCGCCACCTTTCTCACTCTCCCCTCCATCTCGATATTTCCACCAACCTTCTGCTTTTCTTGTCTTGTTGATGATTGACAGACAGAAAGGAAAAAAAGACACAGAGTGTCTGGGTGTGTATTATTCACAAACAGCTGCCAATTACATGTCTGTTAACAGTTTAAATCCAGCCAAGCCAGCCATAAATTCAGGTTAAACTGGCAGTAAATTCCAAACCGAATCACATTTAGGGTTTTTTTCATGGGCAGCATGGTAAAACCACACCAGAACACTGCTTTGGCTTTGACTCCTGCAGTGTGCACAGGCTGGCTACTTAAGCTTTGCCACACCCACAATTTTTCATGTCATGTCTTTCCAGACCTCCTCCTCCACCACCTCAGACTTTTTCTACCATCCAAATAGGTCTGTTAGTAGAAACTATTAGTCGATTAATATATCAACAGCAAAGCACCAACTAGTTTGTTGTTCCAAACATTTTCCAACTTCTCAAATCTGAAGATTTGCTGCTTTTTTCTGTTTTATATCCAGTCAGTGATTTGTCATACTTGTTTTGACCTGCCTGTTGCAAGGATAAACATGTAAGAGTCTGTCTTTTCTTGTTTTCGATGTCTACTTTTGTCTTTTTTTGAGCGCACCAAATTACTTTTCTCTGAATCACTTATTTCTCTGATTGTTGTCTCTGTGTAAACAGACCTGGAATAAGAATTGGAGACAGGATCCAGTTCATGACTATGAAAGTTGCTCAGTGGTTCACGACTTCAAGGAAATTACCTGGATCTTCCATATGGTGGGGCCTATGGAGCAAGCGCACCAACTGAGTCAGCTACTCCAGTTTAGCCCTCCACTAACTTGAATGGGGATGAAATGATTTAAACATGCAGCTCTTTAAGACTTTCAAAATGTGACTGGACCTGATAGATCAAACTGTGATGGTGAAATGAGTCATTTTGTGGGGGTTGTGACTGAAAATGCATCTACTGATCTATAGAAGCCTCTTTCACTATGTAAGCCTATGGGTATCAGTCTTTTTGGCCCTAATGGCATCACATGACAGACTTGCTTTGGTCACTGTGTAAAATAGGCCTCAAAGCCCCGTGCTGTTCCTGGGGGGTTGGTCTCTCCCCTGTGTGTGTGTGTCTCTCTCACTGATTGAAGTTGCAACTCTAATCGGAATGCAGAGACTTCATTAAGGGAGTAGCATCACGTGAGATGATTAGCAACACATGCAACTGGTTTGTGAATTCCCTTGGCTGCTAAACCAATTCCATTGAGGCTAGAAATGCTGAAATACAAACCAAATTTAATAGTTCTCAATAATTTCAAGGTTCAACGTATTTTCATAGAACAGTTCGTATGATATCCTACAAATTAGCGCCCCACAAATGAAGCTGTGTCCCTAACCTACAGTTACATAATTAAGGGGAAGTTACAGAGGTCAGGTTAGGTTTCAGAACATGTGTCTCCAGTGGACAGTTACAAGGGAAAGTCCAAATTTTTGTGACCCATCCACCACCCTAACCTGTCTCTTTAAAAGACTGCTCAAGACTGCTTCCTTATTTACCCCCTTAAGCCCATTGGTCATGTGATGGCAACCTTTCAAAATAAGTGGGATACGTACAAATTTGAGCGTGTTACTTTTCTTGGGAAAATGTACAAGCAGTTTATGAAACCAGCCTGAAAGGTTATAAGTCTGACAGGACAGTTTGTAGGTGTGGATCCTGACCACAGGACGCCTATGAGTGACCTTGGAGGGTTGAAGAGGGATGGCAAGTTAATAAGGGGGGTGCATTTTGGTCCTTTTGCAAACCAGGGAGATTGCGTCGCCTTTCATCCCCCCCTAAAATTGCCCATTGTTTAAATCATAGTAATATCTTTCTGTTACGGGGTATTAATTTGACAGAAATGGCAATTAGAAGACGTCACCATGGGAAATTAAGATGTGCTATTTTCACTATTTTTTGACATTTAATAGTCTCAACAATTGATAATAATAATAAGTAACAGACAAGTTAATGGACAGTATGTCCAGTGTGTGCGTATCAACGGATTTTGTTTATCCATTGTTCCAGCTTTCTTTCAGTCTTAGTGATTCTAATGTATGAAAGCATGAAGTATGTTTCATGTGGAGTTTAAATACTGCTAGTTAGACAGATTTGAACATATCAAGTGTTTTCAGCCATGTGCTCTAGAGGCAGATCTTGTATTAATTCCAGTGTCACCTCCAGATGGTGAAAATGGTAGACTGTAGTAGTGAAAAATAAGTAGGAGGAGGCCTGCAATAGACAGAGCTGCAGTCTGCCTCTTATCCGCGTACTGCAGCAGCACATCTTGTAACGGAGTCAAATAGTCCATCACGACTTGAACTGGATCCCAGTTCCACCAAAAACTGGTTGACGAAACCAGTGCCAGGAGTCGGACGGGGAACTATTTTGTTTACAGATCTGACAACGACTGAACCACTCCAGTCCTGAGCATTTATCTCACCGTGTAACTTAAAGAGATTAGAGAGGCCTCCGTTAGTATTTCTATGGAGTCCAACTCACATCTCCATGATGCTCTCTGTGATTTGTTTATGGTTCTCCATCACCTCCACTGCATTCACTGTACACACTGATTTTTTTTTCCACTTAACAGCAGACACACTTCAGTCAAGGTCTGAATCCCCTTTAAAGGACTGTAAGGAAAATTAGACTCTTTACAGAGAAATCAAGGTCAGACCTACAGCTCAGCAGCTCAGTACAAACAGTATGTGTGAGGATGTCTCCAGCGTGGACACGCACCGCTTGATGCTTACTCTTGCTCACTGTGATATTTGTAGTAGGCAAGCTTCAAATGTTTGGATATCGAACTCGGTATCCAGGTTTGAATTTTGGTATCGTGACATGAGAATCAGCCGGCTCTGCTCTGCTCTGCCTTCACCATATAAACGGTGCTGTGTCTCTATAAATAGCCCCAAAGCCCTGGGGCAGGCCAGCCTGAGCAAGGCCGCCCAGCAAACAGAGAAAAAAAAAAAAAAAAAAAGACACCGTGACACCACCAACAACTCTGCTTCCCCCCTGCACTGCTCAAAGTCTGTTAACCCTGTGCAGGAAATTAGCAACAAGTTCCCACGTTGTCTTACCAGAATAATGCAGACGCCATGTGAAACACCCACTGTCAAGATGCTTAATCCCTCCTGATTTTAGCAAATTAGACCAATCGTTAACCCTACTAGAAATCCAACCTTCTTCTTCTTCTACACTTAATGAACACAAAAGTGTGTGGACACCCAAATACACCCACGTGGGCATTAATCTGCTGCTGTAACAACTCCACTCCTCTGGTTTCAGGCTTTCTCCAAGACTTTGGAACCGTGCTGCAGGGATTTGCTCCCATTCAGCCACAAGAGCATTAGCGAGGTCCAACACTGATGTTAGGTGATAAGGTCTGGCTCGCAGTCCACCTCATCCCGAAGGTGTTGGATGGGGTTGAGGTCAGTGCTCTGTGCAGGCCAGTCAAGTTGTTTCACACCAAACTGGGAAACCCATTTCTTTACCGAGATGGCTTTGTGTCATGTTGAAAGAGTGTCCTTTACACGCTGTATTTACCTTAGATTTTTTAAAATATATGGCTTTATAGTTGTATATTATGACATGGCACTTAAGACGATATGAAAATCGCCCATCTGTGCAGCTCTGTTTGGCTCTACAGTGGATGCAGACTAATGAAAAGCACAGGTCTGACATTTACCTCTACTCTGCTCTCCAGACCTCCTTCCTCCCATTAATTTTCAGTGATACCGTTGACCGAATGACCCCACCACAACGCCACCCGCCAGCCGTGACCCTTGCGGCGGCCCCAACGCACCCAGTCCATTCCTCACACCGTGTCTTCATACCTCACTCTCATTTATCTCTTCTGTTGCACATGCACTCAGACACACACACACAGACGGTAAGGCAGCCAGCTGGCCAACTAACCAATCACCCACTCAGCTGGTTCACCACCTGATACACAAACACTCAATAAAGGTTTGTACAAGCTCCTGTAAGGGAACATGTCTCTGTACAAGGATACGTCTCCATCTCATCTGGTGGTTACAGAAATTGGCAGCACACCATCATCCAACCTTTTTGCGTTCGTCCTGGTGATCAAGGAAGTGAAGCTTATTGTGCTGCTGCACACGCCGTAAATTACTCTGAATAAGAGCATCGCATAAAATGGAAAATGGAAAAGTGCAGTGAGCCGGTTAGCTCCGCCACCTCCTCACCACCTGGAAAACACTTACAGTACACTTATTAGAGCGCCCTTAGCTCAGCTAGTGAAGCATGAGACTCCTGATCTCCAGGTCACAAGTGCCTTTAAATCACAAATTCACCCCTGGATACTTCTATATCATTATTAAGATTCTATTCATGGCTTCCAACACATGCCAAGTTCGTCTTCGTGATCAGGTGCTGTAATGTATTTTGGTGCACCTGCTTCCTCTCAAACTACACTACAATTCTTCCACTAGTAACTCTCTTAACTTTGGGTAAATTAATGGCTTAATTTAAATACTGTCGTGTACTGTTTGACTAAGATGTGACCATAGACACACACCTATGGAAAGAAAGATGTAATTCAACCACACGTTGCAACCAGTGCACAACATTTGCACTGTGAACTACTTTCATTGAGAAGTGGAATAAAATATATAGTGGTGTATGTGTGTGTGTGGGTGGACTGAACAACAGCAATACTGGAATCAAATTTCCAGTGAAGAAATAGTGACAGTTACATGCTGCAAATCCAAACCTGTTTTGCAGATGCATTGTATGCTGGTCTATATTTGACTACTGTGGGTTAATAAATCTGTTTGTGTCATTTTTGTGACAGATTTTTTACTTTATTCTTATCTTTTTTTCTAAAGAAAGAAGTTTGAGACAGACAAATAAGCAAACATGGATCTTGTGTTAAAGAGGACCTACTCTGCCCACTTTTAGGTTCATACATGTATTTAGGGTTTCTACTAGAACACTTTCACATGATTTAATGGTCAAAAAACACTTCATTTTTAATCATACTGTCTGTCCTAGAACACCTGTATTCACCCTATGTCTGAAACACTCTGTTTTAGCACCTGTCATGTTCAGGTCTTCTGTATCTCAGCGTCTCTGCACCTTTATTGCAGTCAGGGAATGACTGTAACTGAGTATAGCGACACTTTTTACTGTGCAAAATCACCACTAAAAGCTTGTAAACACAAGCAGACATGTTCCAGCAGGAATGTGATCTGAAATTGGGGAGAAATTTACAAAATGGGCAACCAAGATTACATGTTTCCCCCATGTTAGCATGTAGCTTCATTTAGCTGTATAGGCTATGTAATGTGAACACTTGCCTGAGGTAGATGACCATATAAAGAAATCTGTCACACTATGACATCATACTGTAGCCAGAGCTTAAAAAAGAGTAATGGGAGACCTAAGGTTTTATGTTCACTGAGATTATTTCAATATACGTTTACCTCAGTATTTGAGACTTTGGCCACATTTAACATGAACATCCTCCATATTTAACACAATACAAGTCACAAATAATAGCATAATAGGTCCCCTTTAAAATTTCAAGTTAAACCTCTTTCCCACTGCACAAAAAAGTCACTAACACCCTCTAACATCTGGCTTTTATAGCTAAGGGGAAAGTTTACAATCAGCTTTCACTCCCGGGTCAAATGACTCGGCAGCAGTCACAGGTATTTATTGGCTCCAGCTCCAATCAGCTTCCACTGGCAGTTGAAGAAATTCAACACCTGGGTAAACGCGCTGATTTTAGCCCCTTTGCTGGCCCAATGCAATGACGGGCCGCCGCAAAATACCATCCGTCTTTGCCCAAGCAGCACTCGAACATCGTTCCAAATTAGTCGGCACTGAGTTTGAAAAAAGAGGTAACAACTGTAACATTTTCGCTGGCTTTAATGCCGGTCTTTACTATTTATTAACCTGTTTTCTGGCCTGTCTGTAATGTCAAACTTTACACACAAAAAAAAAAAAAAAAACACACATGCCGTGGTCTACTGGCAATAGTGAAGAAGTCTACCACCTATTTTTAGCCGGTTTTCCCATGTTTAAAAAAAGGCGTACACGTGCTAATTTGTTCGGAAAAGGGTGTCCTAAAACTGGATTTTTTTGTCTTTACTGTTTAAAGCATTGCCATGCAACGATCACAACACTAGACAAAATATACAGGTGACTAATGGTTAATTAGAATTGACTGTCTACGCAAAGCAGTTTCTACAAGTCTCATCAAGTTGGCGATCATGACGTGCCGAAATTAACTGGAATCGGTGGCTCCAGAGAAGCTACAAAATCACTTAGAAAACATACAGCACTTGTTGTAAAAGGCAAACTGTGGTCAGGAGTGCAGCAACGGCTGTGATGTAGCGTTCCATTTAAAAAGTTCACCACACAAATGTTCCAGATGTTGATAAGATGGCAAGATGTGGCAGAAATTATTATTCATAAGGCTGAGATGACAACATGCTGGCCACAACGGTGTAGATCTGACCCCTCCACCCATCAATGTCATGCTCCTAACTCAGTAAGATGTGCACATATATGTTCATATGTGTGTTTGTGTAGTGTGGAGGGGGAAACACTTCTACACAACATCCACTATCTCAGTAGTTTGATCAAACTTTGTTCGGCATAGTTAATCATTGCCTACTGTGAGGCATCAGCTCGCTCGCTCACACACACACACACACACACACACAGGCACACACTCCATCTCTCACACACACAGGCAGACTTTGTATTCAAGGGCCCTTTCCTGCTGATGCCCTGCCCAGGAATGTACAGCTGACCCTGCTCTCACGTCTACAGCTGATCCTGGACACACACACACACACTCGCACACAAACCACGGAGCATGCTCAGTTGTGCCTCTGTGATGAAGAATCAGTGTGCTGCTATCAGTTAACTACACTTCCAATAATGCACAGCCTTAAGTGTGACCGGAGGAAATTGATTTCCGTTCCCGCAGCGTCAAGAACAGTTATTTGGGTCAAAGGTAGAAGTAAAAACAGAAAGTAAGAAAGACGTTTCTAGACATCCAGCTAGAGCAAGGAATACAAAACAATTAAATACTTATATTGTCACTGTGTGGTCCATCATATTCATCTTACCTGTGGGTATTTGGGCAATATTACACCACATAACTCAAAGTAATAACCAAAGATATTTAGAGTGTGTAAATAAATGTCTGGTTTGCTGCTGTGGACTGACTGATGTAACAATAAAGTGTATTTCACTGTTCTCATTACAGTACATTAAAGCTTTAATGTTGTTAACGGTACTTGTTATGCAGCTCTGCATGAGGGAAAGATTCTCCAGCACACAGGAAGTGATGCGTTTTATGTCTGGGGTTTGTTTTGAATAAACAAGGGAAAAATTATAGAATCTCAATCTCTTTCAACCTAAAAGAAGACGTCACAGCAGAAGTCTAGACCTGAGGATAATTAGACCCGAATAGAGAGAACACCAACACAAACAAGCAGCTACGATCAAAAAGAGCAACTTTTTTTTTTTCCCCTGCACTTCACAGTTCACTCGCGCCATCTGCCCCAAAAAACTAATTTTTTTCCGCGATAATTATACCACACCACATGATCAGAGCTGATAAGTCAACTCGGATCCACTTGGGTTTTATGACACACAGATCCAAGACCCAAGACATGAAAGGGGGCGATAATATTTAAAATATTTTTTCCAGTCCTGCTGCTTTGGCTCTTGGTCTTAAATGAGTTTCAGTCTCAAATGTCTGCACATAGCATTAGTAGCAAAGACAGACAAGGGAAAAAAGAGCCATCATGAAGCTGTTACATTTATGCCAGCGCTCTTTCGCTGTGTTTGAAACCTGAGGATAAAGTGTCGCTGTTCTAGTTCAACGCAGATTTACTGTATTTGGCTTATAAAGTGCTTGTGACTCAGATGCTGTTGTTCATGTGCATTGCCTGGGTTGCTGACATGCGGCGTAAGTCATAAATGTTCCTTTTCATATCAAATGGATTCATTGAGGCTAATTATAACTGTAAGGGGGAGTCATGACAACACCTCACTAAGTTTACTGCAGGCTGAAAGGGTGGTTGCTACTTTTAAAAATGACAGGGTTGAAGGCAGTCTTCAGTCACAAGGCTGCAGACGGATCTGTCGGGTTCCACTTTCAGTTAAAAGCCCTTCATTGAGCAAAGCGGTCACATGTTTGCCCCAGAGCCCAACATGCTGTGACCCTTCATACAGATTTTACACAAGAGATGCTCAAACAGGGAACAGCTGACTCGCTAGCTTTGCGGACCCACCTTTACCTGGAGGCGGAGCTGCTCTAGTTGAGAAGTGGTGACAGTTAAGAGGAGAAAATGTGACGTTATGAAGCATTCTTGTGATTAACCAAAGAGATGCTTCTCAGATATATCTGCGTTAGCATTAGAGCTGCAACGATTAATATCAAACATGCCAAGAATTTCATAATCAGTTAATCAGTTTGAGTATTTCCTATGAAAAAGAAGTCAAACTTCTCTGATTCTAGTTTCTAAAATAGTAATATTTTCTGATGTCTTTACTCCTCCGTGACAGTAAACTTCATATCTTTGGGTTTTGGACAAAACGAGACATTTGAGGACGTCATCTTGCTCTTCAGGAAACACTGACTGATATTTTTCACTATTTCTGAAGTTTAAGACCAACTAATTAATCAGGAAAATAATCCACAGATTACTTAACAACAAAAATAATCATTTGTTGCATCCCTATTAAGCATACATCAGCTGACTCTCCAACTCCAGATGGGAAAGATTACTTGCCTGCGAACTTTCTGAATTGATTAAACATCCTTTCCATTTATGTTTTTGGTCATTTTCTGATCTGAGTCACGTTTGCCAGTTTGCTCACTTAAACTTGAACACTGTCTGTTTAAGGTTTCACATCATTAATGATATTATTTCCTCCGAACAATGTTTGGATAACTACTCTTACGCCCCTATAAGCCTGACAATGCTAGCTATTATTACCATTTGATTGTATTTTATTTATCATAGTCATATTTTTGCACTAAATATGCTATTTTTATGCCACTGTTTATACTTATTATTATTATTTATTGCTGTTTCTTGTATTTTTGTATCTTTTGCATGCCTAGTTAACAAAAATTAATCTGACTCTTTCTCTTCTTGACTGCTGCAATGCTGGAATTTCTCAATTGTGGGATTAATAAAGGTGTATCTTATCTAATCTTATCTTATCTTATCTTAAAACACAACAAGTCCTCTGAATACTACAAGTTAATGCATCACATATTTTCCTACATAGTGTTTTCTGATCTGACGTCACTATCAGCAAGACTACATCATTTGTCTGTGCCTTGCAAAACCATTCCAAACCACTGCTGAAAAATAATCATTTTCTGGCGTGACAGTGCAGTGGTTCAGAATTTTAGGTTTTAACATTACTTCTTCATTAAAGGGAAACTACGTCAATTTTATTAAAATCCATACATGTTATTCTCGGGGTCATAGACAGTCCAAACGTATTAGTAAATACAAACAACTCTCTCTCAAATCCAAAAGATAGAGTGCTTAAACTCAACTTTGTGATGTTATAGGGTATAGTGTGTAAACCTGCTTCATAGACAGTGAATTCAGAGTGATGTTCTAGATGAAACTGAGAGCAGCCAGGGGAATGTTCTGAGTATACAGGTTAATTTTCTGTACCAGAACTTAGTACACTATAAAACTCATTTGGGTATAAAATGATGCAATGATGCAGCCACCAGAGGCTGTGGTTTACAGTAATTTTAGAATAGCTAACCGTTGTTAGGCAGGACTCAGAGCAGAGTGTGTTTAAAGACTGAGGTCAAAGTCACCTTCACCTCTTAATGACGAACTTTGCAGGTATATTAAAGATGTTCTGTCTTAAATCTCAATATAGAAACAGTTTTACTGACGTGGTTTCCTCACGTGACCTTGCTGCAGGCTTTTCCTGACAAGTGCAGATTATAATTGTTCTATTCTGGATGTCGCTATGACGTGCTAAGGATGGTAATGTGAGCCTGTAGTGACATTCAAGCCTCAACTGTAAGTGTCTCTATTTCAAGCGCAGGGTGCTTGATAGTCTGATATTAGTCAAGCACTGTACACTATATTTCAGCCTGCAATGTCGAGTGGTTTTCCATAGAATCATAAAAGTCAGAATGACATGCTGATGCAAGAAAAACTCTGCTGGTTTCTTACAGCCTGGTACAGAATGTGCTTTTTTGTTGCCATTTCATTAACTGTGCAGGTAAATGTGTATTTGCACTTGCATCATCAGGAGAATCAAAGTAAAGGAAATGGCAAAGATTCATTGTGTTGTCTTAACTGGTCAGACCTCCTAACAGCTTGTGACCTCACTGTGACTGGGTCAGAGAGGTTGTCTGGGACTGGAGTACTATTTGAATGTATTTGGACATGCAAGGAGGATCCCTACCAAAATGTGAACTCTTGTAAAGTCAAACATGTAACATCTTTTCATTTAGCCTTGCTAGCAGCATGGTTATAGGATGACAGTATAAGTCAGAGTGGTGATCTAGACAAATTGCCTTGATATTTTGGACAAAAAAAGTCATTGTGCCCAGAGGATCCTATTGACTTTGGTGTTCTCTGACTTTTCCTCTAGCGCCACCATCAAGTCAAATTTTTAATTTGTCGATTGCAGGTATTTGGTTTATTACGAGACAGCTGTGAGGTTTTGACAATGTATTATATGTGGGACCCACAGCTGGGAGATTTAAAAAGCAGCTGAAAGCCGTTAGCAGCTAACTCAAAGAAGAAGAACAGCATCTGAAAATGTCTGCAAACTGGAAATACAATGAGGTTCGAGCATTTATTACCCTTTGTGCAGAGGACGAGCTCAGCCGCCATATAACAGAGATGGTAAATGATAGTTATTGTTTATAAAGCGCTGCCGTTGCATATGTTGTGTGACATGTCAAGCCTCTTTTGCCTCTGCGATGCTGGCATGATGCCTAAAATCACACACTGGAGTGACATGATGCCGCCATTGTTTGGTTCTCTGTAATAATGCAAAGGGGGCATAAAGAAGGGACTTTGTTGCGGCCCTGTGGCATGACCTCTGTATTAAAAAGGCTATTTTGAGCATGTTAGCATTTAGCCTAAAGCACCATTGTGCCAGAGTGCAGTCCCATGCATGGCTGCAGTCTTGTTGCCTGATGGTCATGTATTTTTGAAATTGTTAAAAAGAGAAAAAAAAGGGAAGTCTTTTGGCTTAAATTCCCTGGTGGAAGTCAAGCGTCAGTGTTTGTGAAGCTTATGTCACATAGACAACAAGTGTGAAGCTGGTTTTAGCCACTGTATTTCAAATTTTATGTTTTAATCTCGTTAAAATATCAGATATTTGATTTTGTGTTCTGGACATCATAACTAAATGACCCCATTATTACGAGATAATGACAATGAATCCATTGTCATTTGTACTTGTCAGCTCTGTTCCAGTTTGGCTGCGTCTTGGCTTCACTGTCCGACTCTCACGGAGAGAAGTGCAGTGGGACTAACTTTGTGAAACACAGGCGCAAACAATTACTTTGGTATGTGCAGATGATGAGATAATTAAGCTGTGACCTTGAGATAACGAGATTCTAAAACGGCACAAAGCACGGGGCTACTGAGGTCACAATTTCCAGTTAGGTAGGTATGACATCATTGCAAAACTTTTGACTGAACTTAAAAAAAATGTCAAGATGAAAAAAAGATCTGATGAAGATCAATTGATAAAAAATGCTCATATGGATCGAATAAAGGTTTCTGGGAGCCCCTTGCAAATATTCTTCACGTTTTAATGTTGGGGCTGCTCATTTCAGTGATAGATATAAATTAAACCGACAAAGGTGAGTTATTTTCTTCATGTGCCATCTTGTCTGCCCAGTTTTTGTGTCATTGTAGATGTTCAAATTTCCATTTTTCAGAGAGAATTTCAAAGACTTTATTTAGCTTCAAAACCAGAAAGTCCATTTAGTAGCTGTTCTGGAGCTTTCCATCATATCACATGATCTTCATGAGTAGCTGAAGTTATCCAACAATGTAATCTCACACATTACATCTTGCTTTACTTTAATTATTTAAATGTAGCTAACTAATGTATGTTCTATAATTTAGCTTTACATCTTATTGTGGAATTACTTCAAAATCAATTTATCAATTAATGTATTATTACTCCAGTAGCTATAATTTCATTATCATTGACAGCACTATTAATATTATTGTTTATGTGTAACATTCAAGTTCCTATCTCCTCGCTTCAGGGTAATATTAGTTCCTAATTGCTGTTGTTTTGGGGAGACATTGCGAGTATAACAGTGACAGGTGTAATGAGTGAATTACTGTGAAGAGGGAGAAGAAGAGAATAGGATATATTAAAGGAGAACTGTAGCCTGCACAACTCAGTGTGACTGGGGAAGAATTCAGAATCACAGTCATAACCCTCCAATCTAAAACTACATGATTACTTTAATGTAACTTCCCTGTTGTGAATACAGTCAAATTGGACTCTTTAAAAGGCAGTTTGACCTGCATGTGAACCCGAACCGCTCAGCAGTCGTGCAGCTTTTCTCTTCAGAGAGGCTGAACATAACGTGCAACAATCCCAGACACTGTTGGAAAGTTGGAAAGTTGGAAACCACGTTTTTCATCCAATGGCCGCAGTAGCTGTTACCTCCCAGATTCCTTTCACCACTCACACCGTTTTACAAGCTCAGATGGATGGAAATAAACCTCCAAACAGTCAGTGGCTCCCTGCCAGCTGAGCTCACATAGCAGACAAACCTTTAGCTGGTGGCTGGTTTAAGCTCCCCATTAATGTATCTCTTCTTAGTGTGTTTGAGTTGCGGTAGCTGTGTGGATAATTGCTGATAAAAGGGTTTTAGAAATAATAAAATAAAACAGACAATAAGCTTAGAAGAAAAATGAGTTAAAGTCTAAACAATAAAAAGGTGTTGAAATTTTGATAGAATTATATTTTTAGGAGATTAAACACAAAAGAAATATACTTCTATTCAATTTCTGTCAATATATCCCATCAAAACCTATGCACTGGATCCTTCAAGTGGAGAACAAGGGCGTGATGATGTCATTTTCACTGGGGATGGAAAGACACTTCCCCCACGATGTTCAGAATCCTATTTTTTGTCCAGGTCCAGTTTGATTCAGTTATTTAGACCACTGAAGCATGTCCACTTAGTCCGACCACCAGCTCTGAGTTGATCAAAATGTTCATTTTAGTTGCCTTCAGTTATTACAGTGTGCTTGAAACTCACAGGATTTAAGCTTTTACAAGCAGTAATGAGTGATTTGCAATAAAACTAAATTAAAATGAGCCCAGCAGACTCAATTTTCTTCTCTAACTTCTTCTAATTCTAAATCTAGCATACAGATTTGTAGTGAATATCTGCTTTTGTGATGTTATAAGGATTGTTATCTTTGATTTATGCTGGTGCAGTTTCATAAATGCATCATTATGCAGCCCATGTACTACAGAGAAGTCAAGCAATTTTGTGCTGATAGCAGTGGTATGATTTAATTTGAAAAGAAATAAATACAGAGATTTTGCTGGAATGATTCTCCTGCAGATCTGCTGTCTGTGGAGAAAGAAAGACTTTGAACCAGTGAAGCGTAAAGTCATAGGCATTTAGGGAATGATGAAATCTGTGATTGAACTGCTCGCAGACCTAACAAATCGTGATCCATATTTGACTGGAATATTAAACAGTGGATTAATGACAGGAGTATGTTTGTTTTGGCTCTGCTGTAAAGTTATTTTTCATCTGCAAACAGTCCCAAACCCTCCTGCAGCACAGATGACTGACTGCATTTACTTTCCCCCTTATGGTGAGTTACAGCGACAGGGGAGACCTCTTTAAACCTCCTCACCAAGCTGATCATTCCCTTATATAGTCATTTTTCAATCTACATGCCTAAATCATATTGCACATGAAAAGTATGACGTTTGAAGAACTACAAAGTTGAGCTGGTGAATTTGGACAGCTGCCATTACTTCTTAAGCAGATCGTAGGGAGCTCTGCACAATTGCATTAAGGTCATCTTGTGTCAGAGGTAATATTAACCAGGCTAAGTACATGTTCTTCTTTTACCATATTTCATGTCCCATTTATTTAATATACTGCATTTCCTCTTGAAACAGGATGTTTGGATGAGACATAATGCAGGAAAGGATCATTGTAACTGTAAACCAAATGGATATCAGTTAGCAAAACAGAGGCAGTTGGTTAGTTTTATTTTAGATTTTATTTATTTTTTATTTTGCACTTATACACAAACAGAAGAATTACAAATACCACAAGTGAAAGTATTGTGAAATCAGAGGTCAATAATTGCCACACAAACATATGATTACACACAAAGTAAAATAAAATAAGAAACAAAATAAAATAGCAATGGAGCAAAAATCAGCTGAATAATATTATAAAAATGCTGAAAACAGCTATGAACAGATGACAGGACAAGATGTTTAATTGGAGCACAAGAACAAAAGGAAATATTGTTAAAAATGTATTGTTTTTTTTTTTTTTAGGGCCTACGTAAAATACAAAAACATCTCATAACCTTCTGTCATTATGTTTAGACAGATACACTTTATGGTGTTACAAAAGCTTAAAAAAAGGTGAAAAAAGTTATTTTATTTGATGTAGATTTTAATTTCACTGCATGCAAATGTTGCTTTATTGTTGAAATGAGCAATAATTCCAACGACATTTGATTAACTTCAGTAGTGTTCATGATTTTATTCAGTAGTCTATTTTGGAAAAGCAACCAATGTTGGAAAAACTTCAGGAAACGTATAACTAAAACATTATAAAATAAGAGTCAAGTTCATCATTACAGTAAATTATACTTTTACCCTTGAAAGGTATTGACTAGCTAACACGTGACACTATTTTGACAAGAAATTAACCTGCTCTCTTTATGTACCATTTTCCGACAATGTGTGATACTGTCAGAATCCAAATAGGTGCAGTATGACCGATTTATCCAACTCTTAATTTAATTATGCTGCAATGTCTGAAAATACAAAAAAAGGATGCCTTGAGTCAGCTAAAATTTTCGGTTTAAGGTAATTACATCCAGATTTATAGGATAAAGCAACCCTTTCTCATCCCAACTCTTCAAATACTGCCGCTTTGTCAGTGGACCTAATCGTCAAGATATGATGCGCTAGGTAGCCTCCTGTGTTTTTTAGGAAATGTACAGTTTCCTCTTGTTAAATGCATACTGACTTTTTTAAAATAAACTTACTATTTAGGCAAAACAGTTTGTATTTATGTTTGCTTCCCTGGGTTTAGGCAGCGAAAGTCTCTGCATAGGTTCAGGCAGCACAAGTTGCTGGTTAGGTTTAAAAGAAACCCATATGTTTTGATTTTAAATAAGTATGCATGGCTCTTGCTAAGCTAATGTCATGTCATGTGATGTGCATCACTACAGTTGCTTGCTACACATTCTAGCACGCTACGTTGTCACTGAAAAAAGTCCACTGACTTTTGGTTTCACTTCGAAAATAAACAGTGGGCTTGTAGATGAGAGAACTGTATTTATTTATCCCATCCACCTCTACTCCCACCGGCCCTACACGGACTTTCTCGCTCTTTATACAATGGTAGTTGCCAGCGGCATCAGAAATGGCCTGGTGCATCACACTGCTGTAAAGAGTGTCTTGGTGCATCAGTGTCTGACACCAACATTCACTGACAAAGCAGCTCTATCTGATGAGTTTGGCTGTGACCAGTGGTGTCAGAAATGGCCACCACCCGGTGTAGATCATACAGTGCCTTTGTATGTCGGTATCTGATGCCGAATCACTGACAAAGTGGCAGTATTTGACAAGTTGGGAGTGAGAACATGCTGGATGTGTTATACTGTTATTCAGGAAGTGTTACATTGCTACAGCATTATAACTGGCACTCATTGCATTGACGTTAATGGTCAGAACTCATAAACATCTTACTTATACCTATCACCAAATATGGCTGCCACAGAGTGAGTTAGCATCTGAAAGCCAGAGTATGTTTGATAAACTGCTGAGCCATGAAGAGTAATAGCCCTACCTTTTTTTTTTTTTTTTTTTTTACAGCTAATTCAACACTGATACGTTTAATAGTCCAATAATTGTATTTAATAATGAGATGAGGAACGGGGAATGATGTGTAGTGTTTAAAAAAAAAAGAAAACAATTAGATCACAGGGGCCAGACTTGCTAGCATGATCTATATTTACCCAAGGACACATCTCTCATATATCATTACTATATGAGCTGAAACAAATACAAAGAAACATGACCCTGTGGATGTTTAGTTATTGCTCAGGGGTTGGGATTGACCGGACATGACCCCAGTTTAGTTAACAACTGTTGAGGCGTTGTAAGCTAGCACGATAAACAGGCAGTGACTGTTTGTTTACAACAAGTGGTGTTATGGAGGAGCACGAGAGCTGCAGCTGTGAAGGAATATGGAGGTTTAGGCATCCACGGGATTGCTGATGGATCATAAAGTGATAGCGCTGGAGTTCCCCCTTGTTGGACTCTACACAACACAAGTGGGGAGACCCTAAAAATACCCCCTTTAAAATTTCACCAAAGAAACAGCTGCGTCTGCTGCACAGGGTTCAGCTCACAAATAGAGGCGAAGGACAAATGATACATTTCAGTAGTGGGCTGTAAAATGGATGATTGACAGCTCGCTCACACTGTGTGTGTGTGTGTGTGTGTGTGTGTGTTAGTCTGTTATAATACAATGTTAATGTTGGCAAAACATAACACTGTGTTAGCATGTCTGCTCTGTTGTGCTTGCATCATATCATGCAGACTGTAATTACAAACGGCCAAGTGGGAACCTAATAAAGAGTCTACAGCTGTGCTAGCTACGCTCAGTGGTGCCTCCAAAATTTTTCATAGAGGTGGCCAGATACGGGCCGCTGAAAAGCCATAACTGAATTTTTGGAATTCGCTTATGCTGTTGTAGCAGTTGAAAACTACATCAATATAAGAGTAAAGGAGTCGCATACTGACATACTTTTCTTATGTTACAGTAAATGCTACTGTTTATCTGATGTGCGCAGACTAATACCGATGCAGTTAACATTCTGATCTCCACAACAATCCTGTTTTAATGTGTGTATCTGCTGTATACATGTTATGCAATTAATTGTTCTTCAAACAGGCTGGTCGTCCTTTTCCTTAAGAAGACAAATACACAGCTTTTATTTGAAGGAGCACATTGATTGCAAGGAACAAAACATTAACTGGGAACAAGCCTTCACAAGTTTAGGGGAGACTCGTGGGTACCCACAGAACCAGTTTTTATTCAGATATTTTGAGGTGAGAGCTCAAGGGAACCCTTTGAAAATGGCCATGCCAGTTGTTGTAACTTTGGAGTGTTATTGGGCCCCCTTGCCAGCATGGTACCAGTGGGTGCTTTAGGTTGGCTAGTTTCAAAAGACACCACTTCCTTATTGCTAGCTTAAAAACATGAGCACACCAAAGCCTCTTAAAGACAGTGGTACCGGCCGCTAGTTATTTTCACTGTGGGGTGGGGGCAGCAATTGTATCCTTGGTGGGCACCAAAGGCTGCGCTGTTAGGTTGTAACAGTGGTTGAATGTAACTAAGTACATTTATACTGTACTATACGTAAGTACAAATTTGAGGTACTTGTGAGTGTTTCCTATTTATGCCACTTTGTACTTCAATGTCACTAAATCAGTGATGTTTACACATTTTATAACAGGTACATTTACTTTTGGTACTTAAATTATATGTCAATGCAAATACTTGTGTTTTTTAATGTCAGTAAGATTTTAAATGCATGACTTGTAACAGAGCATTTTTACATTGTAGGTATTACTACTTTTACTTAAGTAAAAAATCTGAGTACCTCTTTCACAAGGTCAATGATGGCAGTATAACATAATGTAGGTATAGTATTGTACAACAATATATAAGTATTTTACAAGTATGGTTTGACTTGTTAGTTATGTTAATGAAAAGTTACAGGCGATCCCAAAAATCATTAGGATTCATCCTCTGGGAACCATGAACGTCTGGATAAATTACATCCAAGGACAAAGTGTTGGACTGACAAACTGACTGAGACACAGACTTGCTATTCCCAGAGCTAGCATGTTCAAAAATATGACTAATGAATCTTTTTATAAAACTCAAACTGATTAGAAAACAGCCAGACGTGTGCTGCACAAAGACATTTCAAGAGGACACACATAGTCGTACTTTGGAGACACTTGTTGATCCTAGAGTCAAACCTGTGACCTTCTCATGAGTGGACGAGCTTTCTAACCACCACTGCCAACATACCTCCACCGCCTACTTATCCACTGTAGGTCTCGTGTGTCGACCACGGGCCACAGCTGTCTGAGGTTTTATCTGGTCTCAAGCGTAAATCAGAGACCAGTTTAGCCTCATCGCGTCTCCATAAATATCTCTCCCCAGGGATAACTAAAGATGCAAT
>JAPZEB010000006.1:28174787-28185562 GCA_029783705.1 Chaetodon striatus
TAGTAAAGTTAAGTAGTAGACAGGCAGACTGTACTTGCTGTAGCTCTGGTTGAGGATGAGAAGCTGTCGGCAGTACCACCAGTTGGTCCAGGAGCTTCGCCTCGATGATGGGCGTTTCCAGGCATATTTAAGGCTGACAACCTGCATCAGGCTGTACAGAGCTGGGTATCCAGCAACTGCCACCACCAGTTTCTCCTCCATTGTTAACTGTAAACTTGCTGTTGTGACCACCACAGAAGGCTCACCTCTCAAATCATCTGATAGGACAATGGCATAAAATATGCTGAAAAAAGACATGACAAGGGGCGTTTTTCTGCTCTGAGTTGAAGTTCTTTCAGCTCAAGGAGTTAAGTGTGCTCTGGCAAAAACGCCAGGCGCCTAGGGCACAGAAAAGCCAGGGGCGTAGCAATGCAAAAACCATGAGCAAAAAGCTTCATTCTCATTAAAAACAATTACAAAAAGCTGCCTCCGACTGCTTAAACGCTTCCTGTGGAATCAGAGCCTAAGCGCCCCTTCACCCCTACCTTCCATCAGGTAACATATCTAGAGCTAATGCTTAGTTTGTCTGTACAGTGTTTCCCACAGAATTAGAGTCTATGTGTGGCCATAGACAGGGGCAGATGAGGTAGTAGCATTGTATTATGACACACAACACTACAATCTTGAAAAACCTTCCTTTTTTTTTTCACTTTTAAATGTGTGTACCCTCTCTAAATTTGGACGTGTTTGCTGGTCCTTGAATGCAGTCGTTTTTTTCCTCAGCCACACTTGGTGAGTTGTAGGGTAGATAATCGATCTGTCGATCCGTTTAGAGCTGATCTGATCAAATTATATCAATGGATGAAAGGAGCAGCTGCTGCAGAGGTGAGTTAAACCAGGTTTAGACCCAGCAAAATAAACGCTCTGCTGATCCATCTATGCCAAGTTCCCACTCTGTGCAAAAACAGTGTGGTGCTATAAATAATAGAATGGTATATGTATTTGACAGCGTTCCTCATAAACGGTCCACCCCCAAAAATTATTTGTGGCGGCAGATGTTTTGATTGTGGCGGGCTGCCACACAGGCGGATGTTTTGATCGTGGCGGGCTACCACAAACAAATGCATGTGTGAGAAACCCTGCTGAATTAACAAACAAAAAGACACAGCACACCAAGGGTGACCATCTGGGGTGCCATCTTGCCACTAATCATCAGATTCTGATTGTGGTACATGGCAACCTAGTTGCTTTGTAGGATAATATGCTACACTTCATTTTACGTCCTGTCTCTTGTGTGTTTGGTGTGAAACCACAGAAAGATGATACACAGGGTTTCCCACATATTAATGTATTTGTGGCAGCCCGCCACAAATAAAACATCTGCTACCACAAATAGATTTTCTATATTTGGAGCTGGACCACTCATTAGGGGTGCTACAGGAATATACTGTATATGTGTGCAGCTCACAATAAACTGCACCGTGGACACTTTATGGACACTATGTCACTTTATACTGTACAAGTCACCCAGAAATATTCATTAACATTTTTTTTGGATGTCCCCCCTTGTTGTTGTATTTTTGCACATAGTCATATTTTGCACTAAATATGCTCTCTTTTATGCCACTGTTTATACTTATTATTATTATTATTTATTGCTGTTTCTTGTATTTTTGTATCTTTTGCATGCCTAGTTTTTTTAATTCAATCTGACTCTTTCTCTTCCTGACTGCTGCAACACTGGAATTTCTCAACTGCGGGATTAATAAAGGTGTATCTTATCGTATCGTATCGTATCGTATCGTATTGTATCGTATCATATCTTTATCTTATCTTATTTTATCTAATTTTACAGTAGCTGACCATCCCACAGATACATTTCTAACAGCTGACATAACACTTGTCAACTTTACAAGTGTACATTTGGATATGCTCCAAAAAGAAGAAGATTGGATAAACCTGTGAAATGGAAACCTTCATGGTATGTCTATCAAATTATTATACCCTACTCAGGATCTAATTCTGGAAGCCACACAGGTATGGTATATCCAAACTTAGGTCTGGGCATTGCATCTTTATTATATGGAAAGTATGATATGAGACAATTATATTTTATATATCATAAGTATTGTTTTTTTTCTTGTTTAAAAGGCCACATTACAGTAAAGTCATGTGATTTTCTGAACTAACCAGACTCTTCTAACTGTTTTATTATTTGCCTTTACCCACTTCATCATTATATCCACATTACTGGAGATTATTTATCAAAAATATAACCGTGTCGATATTTTGTGGCTAGTCAAAATATTGATATTGAAGTATTTAGTCAGAAATATTGTGATATTTCATTTGCTCCATAACGTATGTGTCCACACAGCTAAACCAGCTGGTTAGGACCACACAGAATGGCCACAACTGGCTTTCATACCTGGACGTGCACAGGCTGGCCAGACAAACCACTGGCTAATACAGCATCACCTGCAACTAGTCTATAAAGTTACACAACTGGTAGCAGGCTGCAAACTTGAAGTTTACTTCAGTGGAGTGTAAGGCCAAAGAAACTCTCAGTTTGTCTGCTAGAAAATCAATTTTGACAACATTTATTATAAAGGATCTAATTTCATTTATGGATTTAATACAGTTTGCAGTTTAATATTGTTGTAAATTGAATATCTTTGGGGGTTCTCCTGGTGTTTGTACGAAACAAGTGATCTGAACACATCACTTAGGGCTCTAGGAAAATGACGTGAATGTTTTTAACTATTCTCTGGCATTTCATATTAACAATGAATTAATAGATTTTAAAAATCAACAGACTATAGCCTAATTAATAAAGATTTGATCATGTAAACAATGTTAGCTGTAGCTGTGCCCTAGTGAAGGGAACATTGGGTCAAACCTGTCAAGTCTCCAATGCTGTAAGAAGTAAATAACAACATTAAAAACCCAGCAGAGCATGAGTGATAGGCTACTGCAGTGTGTGGTCTGGTGGTGAGGTAATGTGCATTGCTTAAATCAGTCAAACAGTCCAAACACAATGCACATCAGCTGTGCACATTTGCAGATCGAAGTTCACTTCTATACTGAGGAACTTGTCTCAAACTGTGACGTGTCTCAAGCATCTTCCCTCCAAACCATCAAATATCTGGACCTGAAGTGAAGACACTGCTGTTTGCTTGATATTCAATCCACTTCTGAGTGCATGCAGCCAGCCTACCTGACACATAAACACGCTGTGCCGAGAGCAGCACTCATTTAAAGGCACCAGTCGGCAGCAGGGCCCGTGCAGTGAGGCTGGAGGCAGTGTACCTGGCCGCTTCCCAGGGTTGTGTGTGTGTGTTTGTGTATTTCAGAGGAGGCTGCTGGCCCTTTAAAAGCTAAGATGGTGTCCTACAAGCTGCAGTTTCTGCCTTCCGTTTCCTTCCTGCCTCTCAGAGATCACAGAGCATTTAAAATTGAACCTGAACTAACCTCGTCCAGAGAGAGAGACACAGAGACAGTGGAGACAGAGAGGTCTCCGTATCACAGGTGGAAATGACACTGCTCTAAACGTGATGTTCCTGCAATGCAATGAGGTCGCTGTTACAAAACTCTTCCACTAATTGCAAAATCAACTGCCAGTCTGCAAGGATACACTTGTAATTACCTCTTATAGACGTTTATTCTCACTGACATTCCTATTTGGCACATGTTGAGCTGACAATGTCAACTCTGCTTGTGTTCAGGCACATCATCCACACACATAGATGTTTCCTTTTTTTTGCATTGACCAGGGCAAAGTCAATAACGTGCACTTACTTTCTTGTTACGGGTCTCCGTGTGCATCTCGGTTGCCGGAGCGGTGCAGCGGCGGAGGGGTGGAGCAGCAGGAGCAGGAGGGGGTCGGTCGGGGCTTTGGGTGTAGCTCTATCTGAATAAGAACTGGTGGGGAGAAAGGAGGGTTTGGGGGGGCTAGTTTTCCACCTTTACAGTAGGATTTCGGGATATAGGAACACGATCCCTGTCTCTTCCAGTGTTTCTTTTCAGTTCATATCCGCAGCGTCGAAGGCTCCCTTTGCTCCCCCCAAAAAACAGCCAGTCTCTCTGTGTCTCTCCCTCTCTCTCTGACGGCGTGTTGTTGCCGTGTATTCAAGGGCTGGGCTCTCTCTCTCTGCCTTTTACTCCTCCGCCTCTCCCTGCTTGTGACCCCACCCTGCGTCCCCACCACTCATCTCTCTGTCAGTCAGGAGCTGCGCAGCCCTGCAGCCCTGCAGAGGAGCCGAGCGGAGCGGAGCGGAGCCGAGCTGCCGGCGACCCGACACCGGCTGCAGGCGGGCGGGCAGCGGGAGGAGAGGGAGCTGCAGCGGCACAGTCGCGCACAAATGCATGGGAGATTTTTAACTGCATGCAAACAGCGAGGCTCTGTGCAATCGTCTGTTAGTGCCATGTTGCAGCAGCCGGCTGCTTATTGCTCAGAGATGAAGAGAAGCACCCATGTCACCTTACTGACGTCAGCCAGCAGGCTAATTGAGGACACTTCAGCTGGGTGGGGAGGGTGGGAGCGGTTTAGAGTATATATCCAGTAAGGCTTTGCAGCATCACGTTTGATAAATATGACACCGTGCACAGCTGAAGGCATAAACGCAGGCAAGGCAGCCTGGTCGGGTGACAGACGTGGGGTTATAACCACACCCCTTCTAATGAAGCTGGGTGTGGTGGGTTACTTGGAAAGGTTTCGTGTGCTTTATTCTTTAGAAAGATATTATATGGCATTAAAAAATGCATTCGTTGTGTAAGATCTCAGGCGGATTTCCACAGAGACAGCAACATTCAGCCAAACACATTAAAAACACAACGTGGTTACACTGCTTTTTCTCTTGATTGTTATAATTACTGTACTAAAAACAATAAACATGGCTCTATTTTCAGCCAAAAATGCCTCCAATATAAGCTGTGGCATTATTTTTCCTCGAGTGTGACCATTAAATATATCTTATAGTTCATTATTGGTCATATGGGGGGTTTACTACACTTCCCATAACTCCACGTGCCGGAAGTGGAAGTACAACGCGGAAGCATGCGAAGGTAAACAAAACTTTCAGTTATCAGTGTCATATGCCAGCAATTTTGTAAGAGTTGTGGCATTTTCGTATAAAATATGTGGATTAACACGTGTCTTGACTTCGGTGTTTCTATAAAATACTATTTTAAAGCTCTTACGTAGCTTTACGTCGATCATTCGGTCTACTTCAGTCACCGTTGTTGTCATGGAGATAGCTACAGCCAGCTAAGCTAGCGTTGGCTCCTCTGTGGTTGCCGTGTGTGCGTGTTGTTGTCCACAATTTGATTTTAAAATACGACAAATTTGTCTTTTACGTTTTTATGAACATATGCAGTACATTCATAGCTTAGCATGGACCGTCTGTCTCACCTCTGCCTGCTCTCCTCGTCCAGTTTGCCCCTAGAAGTTTCAGTTTATCACATGTAGCAACTGGCATGTTAAGGGAAATCAGGTCATTTCAAACACAATGTAAAAGTTAGATGTAATAGAAAGAAGTTAGCCGTCTCTCCTCTTCCTCAATAGGCAGTTAAGGTGGTTTGTAAACCTGCACTAATTATGACGCAGTCAATATCAGACAGTATGTCAGAGTGCCTGTGAAAAAGACAGTTAGGGACTGTTCGTTACTTATGAGAGGGTCGGGGTGGTGCAAAACAGGGGAGGCACTTCAAATATGTTTTTTAGCACTGAAGAGGGAGGTATATTTTTTTAATTTGGCTTAGGAGAAGGACAGTCTACTTTAAATGGTTGTGTTTTGTATTTATCTGGAGTATCCTCAGACCCCCCAAAACCACGGCAAATCTAAAAGAAAGAACGGTTGCAAAGAGAGTCAGTACGTTTACATGCACCGATAAGTCCAGCTATGGGTGTAGCTCGAATAGGCCATTTAATTGGACTACTGTCCTTGTCCCAGTGTACAAGCACAGGAGGGGACTGTTTATTGACCCAAGTATGTCCAACTCCGCGACAATAGGCAGCAATATGTCCCCTTTCAGCTTATTAGTATCGGACCTTCTTCTGGTTGACCTATTACGTCACAGACCAAACAATCAGCAAACAAGTTAGCTGCAGTTAGCCAGCAGCAAACTGGTACCATGGTGGACAACTTTACTGCTCTGTTCATTTCTTCTGTCCGACAATGTACGGCTCTGGTTGTAGATTTCACCATGTTGTTACCAGCTTCTTCTTTTGTTACGCATTTAATGCTGTTTAACGTCCAGGTCAAAGCCGAGGGCGGAAGCCATGGAGCATGCGCCGAGCGCCTCGGCCAGTTTGGGTCAGATTGGCTGTATATATGCAGGTGTAATTTGACTCCCAATCACATTATCTGGGTGTGTTAGTCCGACTGTGAGAAATTCAATTCAGTACGATTTCAGTCGGACTAACATGTTTACACGTATTTTCAAAGTTCAGCTTTAATCAGCTAACACAATGAATCAATTTTCTCTAATGTCAAATAAATGTACTGACTGACAGCACTCAAGGAGCCAGACATTGGTGCCACTTCTACTGGAGTCAATGGGGCGGGCACTGCAAATCACACTTTAACCCATCATATCTTAGTGGTTTTAACTTTGACTGAAAAATCCCTCCTCTGGATTAAAGAGCACACCTTAAGTGAAGCTCACTGACATTTCAAATTAAATACGCATGTTTTTTTCCTTGTTTTGCCTTGACACACCTTGTGCATGGGTCACATGCAAAGTCTTTGTTTTGATCAGCCGAACACTATTAAATCAGAAGGGAATTGCCTGGGATTGACCTAATGTTGCAGTTCTCAGCTTAGAAATGACAAATTTGGCGAAACTGAATTGCATTTCTCTCTCCCACTGGTACCTGAAACCACACGCCCACTCCAGTGCAGCTGCTTATGTTTTTTGTCTTGTTTCTGGTTTCTGGTGAAAGAATAGTATTATCATTTTCCCAATTCTCCAATGGCAATTTTCCAGTTCATTTATTGAGGGTTTTGCTTTTATTTGTCATCTGTCTGCATTATGATTTAGTCAATGATGTGGAAATTCAATTTAGAAAGAGTTTGTAAATAAGATAAAAAATGATGGGAAATAAGATCCTGTAAATCCAATATTGCTATCAATATATCCTGCCTATTGATTTGAAATATTGCCCTCAGTGGCCTAACACACCCAGAGATGTTAGAGGGATCCCTCCCTCTGTATAAACAGTGTAAAAATTGGCTCCAACACATGTCAGTATTTTCACATCATATATTATCATATAAATAATTAATTGAGTAAACGGTTAGTTGATCCAAAAAATTCAGCTGCTAATATGCCTAATATTCCCTAGTCCCACCTTGTAATGTTAACGAATAGGCCTATCTGTTTTTCTTGTTTTATGTGAGTGTAAACTAAATATATTTTGGTTTTGGACAGTTAGTCAGACAAAATAATCAATCTGAGCACAGCATGGAGGGCCTCATGAAACTGTGATGGCTATTTTTCACTATTTCTCTTTTTTACACGCCAAACAATCAGTTGTTTCATTGATAAAATACTTTGCAGATCAATCTATAATGAAAATGAGTGTTGCAACACTGATTCTATTGTCCAAGTTGTGTATATAAATCAAAGTGTAACTGCTGTTCACTTAACCATAATCCTTTATCTGGTGTCTTATTTTTGTGAATGAGTGTCCACCAAATCGCACAGACCTTTCATACTGTCGCCTGACTGTCACATTGTTGATGATGGTAAATGTGTTTTTTCTTACTGTTAAATTATCGTGAAATGCAGTGATTAATGGAATAATCGATTACTTGTCAATTATTAAATTAATTGCTGACTAATTTGATAATTGGTTTCAGTAATTTTTAAGAAAAAGAAGTCAAAATTCTGTGAGTCCAGCTTCTTAAATGTGAACATTTTCTGGTGTCTTTACTCTGCTGTGACAGTGAACTGAATATCTTTGGGTTGTAGACAAAACAAGACCTTGAGGATATTGTCTTGGGCTTTGGGAAATTATATAGACCAAAACAACTCACAATGCACACTGTTGGATTTTCTTGCTAATATCCAATATGTTGATATATATAACAACTTATTTGGCCAATACAGATATTGATATATCCACTTTTTTTCCACCTAATTTTAGACATCATCAAGTTTTCTGTAGTGGAATTAACATCATATTAGGCATGCATACTCTTATGATGATGGCCCACCAGCAGATGGAGACATGAAACAATGCTTTTTAATGTGTGTGATATTCATTCACTGTGCAAATTAAGCAAAAGCACATTCTGAATCATTTTAAGGCCAATATTTGCCGATACAGATGATGTGCCATTATTATCATGCATCCCTACAAACAACTAATTACTTAATTAAGGAAATAATTGACATTGACAAGCCCCTCTGTTGTATAAGTGTCCACTGAGAGTGTCTGAACTGATGTGTCTGTGTTGTCTTGGCCAGAGTGAGCCGGAGACCCTGTGAGGATGGCCCGCTGCTGGAGGAGCAGGAGACAGAGGGCCAGCGGCAGCTGCACAGCCTCCTGCTGCAGCAGCTCCACACTGACGTCGACATCGACCGGTCAGAAACTGTTTATTTTTATATCATAAAAACATGGTGTTATAATGTGTAGAGAAAGTTAAATTTACAAATGGAAACATTGAGCACAATTTAGCTCTATGTTATGTCCTATTGCCACTTTCTTTGTACCTCCAGCTGACTGGATTTTTCCTCCAGTGCCGCAGACACCCACTGGGATCAGGACAAATTGTAGATACAAATATGTACAATCCCTTGCCTACAGTAGCCATCAGCACAGTGGCACTAATGTCACACTATGTTCTGAAAATATTCTCTCTACTGCTAAACAACCAAAATATCCTGCAGTGAAATTTGCAGGTTTCAAACTAAAAACCAGCCTCTTGACAGCGGACCTTGACAGAGCAATTGATGGTGAACCCATCACTGGATGAATCTACTGCCACACAGTGACAGTAAAAAAAACAATAAGCAGTGCTAATAAAAACCTGCCTGTGTGCTCCTGTGTAGCTCACTGGGAAAAGTAAGCAATGTCTGCAGCTTTATTCCCACCGGAGCTCTCTGTGCTTTATAAATAAAAAATCCCACGCTCTTGTTACCGTGAGGTGCTTTGGATAAAAGCGTCCATCAAATGCTCTGTTATGTTGCCTTCACAGTGTCCCACTGAGCCGCCGGGAGGATTTTCTCTTACCAACCCCCGGGGCTACATACTCTGATTCAGCCATCTTTTTATCAGTAAATTCTGACTGTAAAATATCAGAGACATTCAAGCCACGTGATTTTGAAAGTGTCTGCAGCTGCTTTTGGGACAGTGAGTCCTGCACGATGTACACATCATGTAGGCAGAAGTTCACATGTTGAACTAAATTCTGTCCTACAGATGTGTAGCGAAGAGGCAGTGCTTCGCCCCCGCAGCGCTCTATCGGCCGTTTGGAGAACAGGCAGCTGGAGTGAGAAGCCTCTCCCAGTTCCAGGCCCTGCAGGACGGGGAGAAGGAGCTGGCAAGCTTGCGGGAACTTGGCCTAACCGACACTGAGATCCAGCTGTGGCAGAGCAGAGACGCACCGGAGGCAGCAGAGAAGGTAAACCAGGATGTCGTCCTCATATTTTCTCCGGTTTTCTTCATGCAAACACATTCAGGTTGGATTGGAAACTCTTAATCTGCCTGTAGGTTTTTTCCCATCTTCTACTGCGTTGTATGCTTCGATGTGCCCCAGAAAAGGTCTAAATACCTTGATTTAGATCCTTGTGACCTCTGTAATTGGTCTTTATTCCATTCTTAGCTGGTGAAAAATGTAAACCACACAAATATTAAAATAATTATTCCAAATTATTCATTTGGGGAAAAACAACAGCTGATTTTCCTGCTCAGTTTTAAACAACAAATGAATTAAACATCCAAATGTCAGATTAAAGGTTAAATATATGTGTATAATTGTGCACACATGGGCCAAATCTAATTTCCTAATCTCTGAGGAAACACTCATATACACTCTGTATAAAACCCACTGTATATAAACCTCAGCCCACAAACTGACATCTGACCCCTGACCTTGTGCCCACACAGTCCCATGGTGTGTGCGCAGCTCCAGGTGCGAAGCAGCAGCGCCTGCAGGTGATCAGAGACAAGATCGAAGCCAGGGCAGAGCTCCTGTCCCGCCCACAGCGCTTCGCTGCCAGCCGCCCGCTGTCACGCCGGGAGATGGAGATCGAACAAGCGCTTTTCCAGGGAACTGACCGCCTGGGTTTCCTCACAGCACTTTACCACAGAGGTAAAGCTAGAGAGCCATGAACTATGTAGTGATACGTTTCTTCTGACCAGCGGGAGGGACATGCTGAATTAATTTATTTTTGTAATGACGAAACAGAGAGGCGAAATGATAAAAGACCCACCAGAAAGAAAGTTTTTCAGGTGAGATTAGCTAATCCTAAAAACAGCTGAAAAACATCTCACATCCAAAAAAAGCAAGTTGACAGAGACACATTTACAACAACGTTTTAGTCGTTTAAAGGATAACCTCTGTATTTGTCAAGCAGGACTCTATTGTCCCATGTTTTTGTGTCAAAATGACAAATGGGAACAAGAACTTATGAAAGTGTTTGAGCGAGAGTGCTGCAGACAGCAGCAACAAACCAGAATAAGCCACAAAATCAATATCTCCAATCCCTCCAGACTCCATTTAAATAAAGAGTCACTTTATCATCGTAAAATAAACTTCACTCAAAGTCGACAGAAACAAAATAAAACT
>JAPZEB010000006.1:28236831-28247161 GCA_029783705.1 Chaetodon striatus
AGCAGGAGATCGACTCGCTGAAGGCGCTGGTTGAAAATAAGAGCCAGGAGGTCGGTGAGATGAAGCAGAAAGTTCAACAGGCCAACAAGGAAAACATGGAGATGATGGACACCTGGAAGGTATTCTGCTACTTTCTTTTTAACTTGAACTGTTCAAAGAAACTCAGCAAGAGCAGCAGGGCCACTTTAGAGGAGCTCTGTGAATCGCATAGTCATGAAAGTATGTATTATCATACTTGGTCACCTTGAGACCTCAAAAACAGAGATTTCCAAATGAAAGTGACAGGTCTTGAGTTCCAGAGGCTTAGTTTCCTGCATTCACATAACTTTTCAAGGATCAAAATAACAATATAACGTATTGAAACAGCATGTTTTATGCTGAACACTTTTAGTTTAGTTTTTTGGTTCATGCCCTTGGTGCTCTAACAGAGTAGCAGAAGGAGGGAGGGAGGCCAGGCTGCAGGCTTAGCCCACACCAGGGACCCACAGCCAGCTGTCCTCCCTGGCCCACACACCCCTGGGTCCTGGATGCCTGAGTGAGGCAGAACGGAAGGCTTGAGTGGTCCCGTTGGCCTTGAGCACCCATTACGCAGTTAGGAGTTGAAGTCTCTCCTGACAACTAAGCAAGACTCAAACGGGCCTGACGTGCGCCCCCTTTCTGGCTCCATAGAGTTTGTTCTCTGTACCCTCGATAGATTCTTTCAGCTTGTCTCTAACCAAGGGTATCTCTGACCTGAGGCTGCTAGAAAGAGAGTTAATTTTGCCAATGATTTTGGCTGTAAGGGAGCTCATTATGCGACGCAGCAACTCCACAGTCAGAGTTTCTGTAGAAGTAGCACCCGATGAGGAGAGGTAGCGTGCTTCCTGCAGCAACCCTTTTGCAGATTCTTTTCTAGATCGAGTAGTTGTCATTGTGAAATGAAAATTCTTAGTTATATAGAGTAATATAGGCTCATGTGAATTTATATAGAGGTCTGTCCAAAGCGAAACACATACGATTTTGTAATGTTAAATGTGTAAATGAGGTCCCTGTCTCAGGAGCTACAAGGAGACACGTCCAACATCCTCGGCTGCCAGCAGCACCCCTTTCTGGCTCTGTAGGTTTGGAGAAGGAGGGGGTGAGCGCCAAAGCGGTGGAAACAGCAGACTTTTAGAGTCATTAGGCTTATACATGCTATACAGTGCCCAGAAAAGGCTGTGATTACAAAAAGGGGAAAAAAATTTGCCATAATTCAGGAGAAATATGGGAGAATTGTGACCCTGGGAGGAAAACGGTAGAGGGCAATTTTAAAAAATGGGCCTTCCGGGAAAACTGTGTAACTGATAAGAGGCAGAGAGCAATACATTTGAATTAATCTATTTAAATTTGACAGTTTCCATGCTGAAATTCTCTGTGAGGTTTATGAGGTTTCAGTGTTTCCTTACAGAAGAGTGGGAAAGCAAAGGTGTCGAAAAACAGAAGTTTGAAAGAAACATGAATAAAACAGGATAAAATAAATAAGACTGTTGGTTTTATCATATTTTCACATTTCAATTTATTTGAATTATTGGCTTTTCAAATAAACAAAAAAAACATCTTCTGACTTCCCTCTGCAGGTTAAATTTGACACTTTAGTGATCGACCACCAGCGCTCCCTGGAGGAACTGAAGGCCTCATTAAGTGGCAATCATGCCACTCCAGCAGGCCAAGAGCAGGACGTCCAGGAGCTGAGAGCCTCTCTGGAGAGCCTAAAGATGGAGCACCAGCTGGAGGTGGAGAACCTAAAGGCCAAACATAAGATCGAAGCCGCCATCCTGACCAAGGAACGCGAAGACTTCTGCACTCGTCTGCACGAGGCCAAAGACCAGCTCGCCGAGGGCAACCAGACGTGGAGGACCGAGGCCGAGGCCAAAAGCAGCAAGCAGGCCCTGGACGAGGCCACCGATAAGCTCCAGAAGGCAGAGCAGAGGCTGGCGGAGATGGAGAAGCTCCGCATGGAGCAGGACAAAAGCACAGAGGAGCTGAGAGAGAGACTGGAGCTGTCGGAGAAGAAGATGACAGACTATCAGGCGCTGCAGAAGGCCCAGGCCGAGAGCCAAGAGGAGATCCAGAAACTGGAGGAGAAGCTGAGGGTGACGGCGAACCAGCTCCAGGCCATCCAGACGGACCGCTACACATCCCATGATGCAAATGTGAGTGGCTGAAGCGGAGTGATAAGTAGCAAATCATAAATCCAGTGCCATGCTGTCATTGCTTTGATTTAAGACCAGCTATCTGAACACTTCTTCATTTTTCAGGTGATAGAAGATAATGAAATTTCAGAGGAGAAGATGAAGCTAAAACAGAATATCGAAGGTATCAACATCCATTTGTTTTAATACCAACCACAAATTCATAAAACAAACCATTCATTTACTTCAGTTCCTCCATTTTCCTTGTATAATGTAGCATGTTATCACTTCCCAAATTAAAAACAAAAGCTAAATGATAAATTATTTTTGTTGAAGAATCATTAAAACCTCTCTGTTGCTCAGTGTAGATTTTATATTAGTGTATGAGTGACTGATCATATTGTTTATTTTTGCTGGTGAGAACAGGAGAGAAATGCTTCAAGTTGTCAACTGTGAGCAATTTAAAAGAATATTTTGGTTTCACAAACTGGAGATCACTCTCATATCTGTCTGTAAGATATAAAGCTACAGTTTAGGTTGAGATTTACTCTCTCTGAGTGCATTCTAGTCTCTGTACTGATTTATTTTTAATTTTAGTTCATTTTGGGAAATGCAGTTATTCTCCAAAGCTCGCTGATTAACACATTGTGTCTTTTTTTTAAATCTGTACAAAATCAAAGAGTAAAAACAACAATTTGCTCTTTTAAAGAGTTTGTTTTCCCTTAAAGGAATACTTCACCCCTAAAATGATCATTTGGATTTCAATTACTCATCCCGTTACGTTGAATTTATTCAAAAAAACTTTGTTTTCTCGTATGCCCTCACGGGAACAAAGAATCCAAAAAGTGAGAAAATTCTTGATGAATTGAAGTAAAAGAGGGACGGCATATTCCAACAGCTAAACTACATCAAAACATCCATTTACAAACTCTCATAGATCTCCTGCAGTATAACAGTAGTCTCATTTATCCAGCTGTATGCGCGGTACTTGCAGTAAACATGCACCTTTGCTAAGTCCTTACTATTAAAACACTTTCATTCACACGTTCTTATGCATAGATGAGTGGCTTGCCTGGGCAAGCGTGTGCGTTTGAACTCTGCTCTTGTATTCCATTGAAATCCAGCCTCCTAACTCGCTCATGCTACTCATCCGTGCCCAAGACTGTTTATATTCAGAGTATTTTTTGAGATACCCATAGTCAATTTTGGCACTTTCTAGGGTGCTTTCTCACCTGCCCTGTTTGCCTCGGTTCAATCGAACTCAAGTTCGTTTGCCCCCTAAGTGCGGCTCATTTGGGCAGGTGTGAACACAGCAATCACACTCACAACCGGACCGAGACCTTCTTGAAGAGGTGGTCTCGGTCCGGATACAAATGAACTCTGGTGCAGTTGTTCTGACCTGGATCTGAACCAACTGCAGTTACATGACTGCATTTATCTTGACAGTGTACTCTTCTTCAACATTTTCTTTACTTCCTGGATTTTTCCCACATGGAAATTCTGACCAATCAAGAGCAGCTTTTCATGTGGCACAGACAAAGATAGCACAGAACTGTAGTTTTCTGGGGCGATTTCGAGTTTCTCACTCTGCATGTGGGATTCTATTTCATTGATTCCCATCATACTTAGTTTGAAAAATGTCTTGCGTAAAATACACCGAGTTATATAAGCATTACCTTGTTCGAGTTTCAGCCATGCCACATAATCTTGGTTAAATGGCCATTTTTTAAATTGAATTTGCAATTCCCCACGTTGTTTAGCTATCCTGATCTGTGTGACGTTATTGCGAGAGGTATTCCGATGTTATAAATTATTTTGACATTTTACATACTACATCGGACAAAAAAAAAATCCTACTTCCCATGTTAAAATTCAAAAACTTTTGATAGATTGATTTAAGACACTTTACTACCAATTTAAGCCTTACTTTTGATTAGTAATTCAATGCCTTTTAAGACTTTTTAAGGATCCACAGGGATCCTGCTGAAGCTTGTGTTAAACTCAGACATTAATTCAGGCATCGTTCCAAAAGCCCATTAAAAAAAGCCATCAACTTTGAGATGAGGGAACCTGCTGACTCATTTCCAGGTTTTAGGACTCATTCCTACAGCACTCTATCAAAAGGACCTTGAGTTAAGTGACAGAAGTTACCAGGATATAACTCCAGTTCTATAAGTATGCCAAGTTCAACAGTGAGCTGGAGAGAATCTCAGAGTGTCTTATACCCCTAAAAAATGTCAAATATTTTTGTTTAGAGAGGATTCCGGTTACTTCCAGTTGAACTGAGCAAAAACTGCGGTTGAGGATCAACTGAGTGACACGTATCTGAAATTAAAATTTGTAGTAAAATAAATGCAGTCAAAGTACAGTAAAATAAACATAAAAAGGGCTCCAGTGGAAAAGAAGTTGTGCTTTCATTTGATGAACTGGAAGGTATAAAAACGGTTATTGACGGAGCCATTTCTGCGAAGATCAATGAGATAAAAATACATTTACAGTTAAGAACTTGTGCGGCCGAGTTTGAAGCCACCGAGGGTTCTGATGTGCAGTTTCCAAATAAACAAAACAGTTATTTCATGAAGATGGTACATGTTGCGGACCTCGACTGCTCGAAACAGACTCGCTCTTCTCTACAAACAAACACTGCTGATCCTAAACAGAGTACAGCACTCCAAAATATAACATCTCCAACAAAGGCCTTTTCTCATACACTTAGCTGCCATGACGGTGGTAGGCCTGGTGGATTACATGAATACACACATACATTGTCTTCTATTATACATCGATGTATGTTACAAATATGCAAAGTTGGTTTTATACAAGCCATAAGAACATTTTCCATATCAAATAAACAGAAATACATGGGGTCTACACATGCTGTAGAGTCTATGTACAGGAATATAAAAAAATAAACAGACAAATACGTACATGTATCTTCTCAAAAACCACGCACAGTCCCACAAAAGTGATCTCTTTACAACAGAACGCACGTCGTCATGGATTATTAGTGTTAAACTCATGTAGCTGTAGCCTATATCTTCTGTAGATTTCACAAAGTATCTGCTACACATTTAAAAAATGGCTCTGCAACCTCACATATTGTCGCAATCCATATTTTACCACCATTAAACAGACTTGGCAAAACAGACACAATATTATTATTGAACACTTAAAAATAACGTGTAATGGTAAAATTATAATTTTGATCATGGAGGTCTTTTTTTGGGACAACAAACCGACAGTTTACTGTGGCACAATGAGATGATCTGTGACCTCAAATTTATCGCTAGCTGGGTTTGGAAAACATTGAAGTCTCCGGTGTTAAATTAGCTCAATACATGTGCATTTTTGTACAACCTGGATGTTCTTTTTATCTTTTTAGATATCTCTTATGAAACAACATTCTACTCACTCAGCTGACTGCTGATATCTGGTGACACAGCGAGCCACACGTGACCTGCGAGTTAGAAACAAACCCCCAATTATCTGAGCCATGGACTAATCTGACTGTGCTTTGCCTTGAAAAACTACTTGTGCACAGAACCGCAGTGAATACAATAAGTCAAAGTTGAACCACAAAGTAGTTTCGCAAAGTTTTGTCTTTTCTCCTTTTTTTTTTTTAGCCCTGTTTCCACCGAGCAGTACAGTACAGTTCAGTTCTTTTTTTCCATTTCCACTGAAAAGTTGTGTGGTGCCGTACCATCCCAATTTTTGGTCCCCCCTCTGTTGGGGTACCTAGCACACAGATCTGGTACTAAAAGGTGGAGCTGTGAACACTGCAGTCTGATTGGTCAGTAGAGGACGGTCACTCTGCTCAGGGCTGAGCTGTGTCTGGTTTTGAGGCTCATGTAACCACTGTTCATACTGTGGAGTTTTACATATATTAGTAAACTATAACTATAACATAAAGGATGTTTTGCTTCCTCTTGCAGCAGCTGTCGTCTGAGAAGAAAATAACTTAAACTTTTACCTCAGTGTGGAGGTGTGGATGACCCTGTTGCTGAGTATGACATGTTCTTTTTTAAGATGTGATTAGTTGTCAGAGACACCCTTTTGTGAGAGTGCAAGGTGTGTACACCCAGTGGAAATGAAATGAACTGCATCACAATATGAAACTGTGAAAGTGTTGTATTTGTTAGTGTGATCGCTACTTTTGGAAGGTTAAGACAAACCCAATTCATCACTGCTGCACTGCTACATTTTTCCAGTTTTCCAAATATCTCAGTGTTGTGATGATTTTATTTCTGGTGTTATAGCGTTGTTGTGTTGGGTGGGACATGTGTGTGTGTATGCTTAATGAGATCGACTACAAACATTGTCCTTGCAGGATCTAATCTGTAGCATTTTATGATCTCATTGTCATTCAGTGTTTGGGGAATATTTCGTCTACCTTTTTGCATTCCCACCATTTTCTCTTATACTTAAGAAACTCTTAAAAGTCCTCCTCCCTATGCCTAACAGTTTTTCACCCTAGGAGCCCTCTTAAAGGCTAAGATGCTTTGTGAATCACTTTTATCCTTAACAAAACCTTGTCTTAACTTAAAGGGGAAATTCTGGTGTCATAATTCAAGACTTTCTTAGAATTTCGTCACCAGGAGCTTCTCTCAGTACTAGGAAGCTTTGTGAATACAGCCCCAGTATTTTAGTAGCCGTCAGTCATTGTGGCCATGTTATCATGCTAACAGTAACATGTTTGCTATAGCCTCACAGAGCTGCGAGCATGGCTGTAGACTTTTAGTCTCGTTGTACACTGAACCACTGAAGAACAGGCCACGTGGTGCGTGTGGTGTACAAATGGCTTAACCACATGACTTTGCATTTTAGCTGCGTGATCATTGTGGTCCGACAGCTTACAGGAGGATTGAACTGAAGCCTTCTGCCACATATGAGTCAAAGTAACCAACAGCAACACTTGTACTAACTTGTTCCTAACTGGTTCATAAACTACTCAAATGAAAAACTTATTTTAAATTCAGTTCCTGAGCACGACTTGAAGTAATTTTTTTTACAGTGAGCTGACATTATCAGTCCATCATGGTCTGCTCAGGGATGTGGGTCACTCAGGTGTTTGCTTTTTGATACGGTTGTGGTACAATAAGCGTATAGATTACAGTGGAACCAACTGAGGCCAAGAATTTGGTCCACTGCACTCACGTTACCAGCATTAATATGAGAGAATATATACAGTGTGAGTCAGAGATCCGCACTGGTATTATAGATCATATCATGGAGAGTTAGGGAGAGCACTGCAAACAAAAAAATCCCGTCTTTATTTATATAAACGTGTCTAAATTGGTTGAAAACAATTTAGACACGCTCACACCATAAAAATGTGAACTTTGAATAACGAATTCTTCCACAGTATTCAAAAACAACTTGTGACTTTCACCTCATGACCATAACTTTGACCAACAAGTTCACTTTGTTCAGACCTTTGCATACCATACATCGTGTTGCTTACTTTGTCCATATGGTTTCTGTTTCTAAAGTGAAGCACACTGTCAATGTACAGCTCATTTAAAATAGTTCCTGTTTTTTATTTATTTTTTTTACCAGAAGCTGGTGTAATTTTTTTTTTTACTTAACATATTGCTCAAGGAGACTTATTCAGCAGTCTGAGGAAGTTGCTCAGTGTGTAAAAGAGGAAATATTTGAAAACCTCTGACACAGTGTTTCACTTCCTGTTAATGTCACTGAATTGTATCACCATCACTAGGATCTCCTTTCTAGGAACACATGGGAGTGGAAATATGTGGAAATAATGTAATTACTGTATTTCACAATGGGACTAGATAAAATCTGGCAACCCAAAATGTGTCTTATCAAAGGCTTATAGCTGATCTGTGAGGCAGTAATACATTTTTATGGAACATTAGCATTATTATTAACATTAGTTAGCAGCCAGTGGATTTTTTGTTTGTTTGTTTGTTTGTTTTGTTTGTTTTTACAATTTATAAACCTGTTTTTACTCACATAAAAGATCTTCAAAAGTTGAATTTCCCCTCTGGGATTAATAAAGTATATAAAAATTTAAAACTTTTTTTTTTAAAATAACCCTTCCTCCACCACCACCGGTGTAATGTAACTGAGTACATTTACTCAAGTACTGTACTTGGGTAAATTTTTGCGTCACTTGCCCACATTAATACATCCATAATTATAACACAATAATGTACACCAATCAGCCAAAAAATTAGAACCACCTTCGGGTGAAGTGAGTAACATTGATCATGTTATTACAATGTAATGCTCTGCTGGGGAACGTTTGGTCCAGAAATTCATAAGGATGCCACTTGATGCGCTTGACTCACCCAAAAACCGCTCCAGATCACTGCCATCAGGGAGTACCATTGACGTGAGGGGAGCTTACTTAGTGCACAGCGGTGTTAGGGTGGGTGGAGGGCGTCAAATGGCATCCACATGAATGCCATTACCAAAGGTCTCCCAACAGAACATTGCATTGTAACAAGATGATCAATGTTACTCACTTCACCCACCACTGGTTTTAATGTGTTCACTGATCGGTGTACATTATTATGAAATTGGCTATTCTGCACAATTAGTACTTTTACTTTAGATATACTGCTGGGTAGTTTAATTGACTGGTTCCCAACCTGCACCAGAGATCACCAAATCTTCCCTGGGGTCATGAGGCCTTCATAATTTTAAGGGGTGTAACAATACTTTAAAAAAATGTCAGCCTATATCTCATTTCAGTCATTTTGTGAGAAAAAAACTGTCATTTTTAAAGTGTAGATCATTAATAATGATATAAACTTAAAATAACCAAAGAGCTAAAATAACAATGGCCAAGTATCAGGGAGGAGAAAACACTGAATTTGTCAAAAATGAAACCTATTTAGCACACACCATTGTTAAAATAAATAAATAAACACATACGGACTGAGAATCAATAGACAATTATAGACAATTCCTAAAAATAACAGGGACTCTTATTTGATGTGAAAATAATCTGCTCAAAATTAATTCAAATTGCTTGTTTTACAAAAACTTCCTGCAGTTGTAACATACACTGTTTGTGTTAATTATACACATTATATGCTGTAATTGCTATGCATTAAATATAATATAGAATATCCATAATATATGTCACTTAGCCAGGGGTCGTCAGTTTACTCAATGATAAAAAAGGGGTTGAATCTGTAATAATCTCTACAGTATATGAGAATAATGCATCATCATTTGTTAGTTGTTTAAATTGTGCTTTTTAATAATCTCAATCTGTAAAGAAACTGGTGACTTATGCTTTTAAATACATGTAGTGGAGTAACAAGAACAACATTTTCTTCTACGAGTAACTCAAGTAAAGTACAAGTACCTCAAAACTGTAGAACAGTACACAGTTACCATCCACCACATTTAATGTACATATTGCTGCTCTACTGAGGAAGCTTAAAGTGAAGATTGGCTTTTATTTTGTTTTACCTTCAGTGCTATGACAAACTTGTGGAAGCTACTTTTCTGTCTGTGATTGTTTATGGTGACATATTGTATGTGCATACAACCGCCTCCATTTAACCTAGCCTTGATCCAGTGTACCATGCATCTCTGCGTTTCATTACAAAAACAAAGTCACTTACTCATCACAGCATTCTTTATGTTTTGATGGGTTGGACATCATCCACCACTTGCAGACAACAGCCCTAGCACATTTTTATCTGTAAAGCAATATTGAGCAAACTTCCTGTCTCCCTCTGCTCTCTTCTGTGTGTCAGCTTTGGCAGTTACCAGCTACCTTCCTCTAAGTGGCTGCTTTTCAATGTCCCCCTAGGTTTTAACAGATCTGGGGTTAAGTGCATTTTCCCACTGCACCTTGGACCTGAAACAAAATTCAAAAAGATCTAAAATTAGAAACACTTATATCCATCGATGAATTTAAGGGCATTATACAGAATATGGTGACAGAGACGTGTACTTGTTTTTCTTGAGAGGCCACTGTGTTTGATTAGTTGTTGTCTTATTGTGGGTTTTTGTAATATAAGTTATATTTGTTGTATTTCAATATGTTTTGATTGGCTGCTACCTTGCCCAGGTCTGAAAAGAGATCAGTCTCAATGGGACGGCCTGGTTAAAATAAATAAATAAACTACTACTTTCACTTCTGTAAAATATCTCAATAGAATTTTGACTACTTCCTTAATTAACAGCCAGGTGACAGT
>JAPZEB010000006.1:28318657-28329866 GCA_029783705.1 Chaetodon striatus
AAAATGTTTAGCTCCTTTAGCTGTCGGAGCATGAATGTAGTTTCCTCGTCTGTCCAGAAGTGCGTCTTCTGCTTCTCAGTGGCCATGGTGTTTGTTTGTTTGTTTGTTTTTCCGGGAGTGAGCTGCTGCTACGTCATCTCCTTCTTCATCAAGTGGTGCATGCCCAGAACGCAGAGTCCAACTCCAGTCAGACTAAGTGGATACATGTAGTAATAGTTCGATTTTCAATCAAATTATCTAGGTGTGTTAGTCGAGCTACGGATAGTCCAATTTCAGTCGGACTAAGCTGTTTACCTGCATTTAAAAGTCCGGTTTCAGTCGGACTAGGCCAATTACTCGATTTTCTCAAGTTGCATGTAGACCTCCTGAATGGCGCTCCTCAAACATACCCAATATTAGATCAGTGGTTGTGACTGGCCTGTCAGATTATAAGTTGCTAGAAATCTGCCCAAAGGTGGTTTGGCCCAAGTGACAACCTCAGGGGCTGACAAATGAAGCCAGTGCGGAAGTGCTAAAAACTGCAGTTCCATGAATGTCCACTTGAGGCTGGCTCCAAAGCGAGTCAATCCCCATAGCGTCCCACGTTAAAATACCCAACTTAACAGCAGAAATAAACATGTTTTAAAGCCTGACGCAAAAAACAGTTTTGGTCTTAATAGCTAATTTTATAATTCCTGGCAACTGTATGGAGGATGAATTTCTTAATAATCCACCCGTTTACATTTTATTGAGGCTTAAATTCATACTTATTTAAGGGTGGGGCTGCTTGGGTGACAGGCTGTCTGTGAATCAGATCAACCCCTCGCACCTCCACCTGACATGCAGCTCTACATGTGATCATATGATTGTTGAAAAATGTTTTTGAGTTTGTGAGAAAAGAATCTTTGTAAAGATTGTAAAGTGCCACAAGATGGCGACGGACAAATTGCCAGACTCAGGGCTTTAAAACTGGAGTCCACAAACAAATGGCTTACATCTCGGTAGCTACTTCCATTACCCTTATAGTCTATGGTTGTTTGTCACATTAAAATATAGAAAAACTAAACAGCTGAAGTCGCTTATGCCATTTTGCTTCTAAACATTTTTTTACTATTAGCAATCTAGTTTAACCATGCAAACACAGCCTCCCTTGATATCCAGTCTTTCATCATGTTTTTAAGTAGCTGTGTTTCTTCTTCGGACCAGAAACATGGACTCTTCTTTTAGGCATGCATCTCTATCCCATCTACGCCAACTCATAGAGCTGACAGCAAACAGGCCACAGACTGTGTGCTGTTAACTGTGGTAAAAGCCCAAGGTGAGATGCATGCTTTGAATGCGTTGTGTATATGTCCAAAGAAAAATCCTAGATCCCGACAAATACCGGCATATGTCACATGCCTCAAGCAGAAAAATGCTACATTCAGAATGAGGCCTAATTTGTAATATCCAAACGGGACTTGCTCTTTACATGAATTGTATCGAATTCAGAGTAATAGCAGAACATTAGTGTGCATGTCGACACAGTCAATAACAGCCCAAGGAGTGCCACAATCATGTAAACATATGCAGTTTCGGTCACTTTATAAAAGGCTGATTCAGTCATCTAATGTTGTTCAACACCTGTTTATGAAAAACTGAACTCTTGTAAATACGTACTGAACCTTCCCAGACCATTTTTAACTCCACGTCCATCAGTAGTGGAAGCTGTCGCATTTATTGTATGGGTTTAAGACTGAAAATACCAAGTAAACAAAGTGCGTGAATTGTGGAGCTGATTTACTGCTAATTCTCATTACTGACTCATGATCATTAAAACTGTACATTTGAAGAAGATGCCGCATGACTTACCTTCCATTTGAAATGATTCACCAAAGTCATGGTACGGTGCTTTGCACTAATGAGGTTCTGGTCCACTAGTTTCCTCCGGGCTGATTGTATTGATTCAGTCAGCTTATCACAGCCAAGAAACGGAGTTATAATTTGAGAAGTGTGCAGCGGAAAAAAATAAATAAGAAGACAGAGTGAGAGCTCACTCTGCATGTCAATGGAGCAACTTGCCCGCCTGCTATGCGAGCTACAGAACTTCAGGGAGAGTCGAAGCAGTATATTTGTGACCGTGTGTCATTAAATTACATGTGTGAAATTCTAAAAGACAACTGTAATGGCCCTGTGTGCAATAATTTAAAACATATAATACTTCATTATCATTATTTAAAAAATGAAATGTGAGTACACCTGCGACATCGGACAGGTCACAGGTTATACAGAGAACAAGCTGAGCTGCGTAAGTGTTAATAAGCCCCAGACAGTAACAAGGTGACCATGATGTTTGAGCTGAGCGCACTGAGAATACAAAATCCAAATTAAGTCAATGGTATTACCATGATTTACTGAAAGGGCATAAATCACCATAAATTATCTAACTGCTGAGTACATCTACGAAGATTACCGTTTTTATTTTTTACCTCAGCTGCCCATTATCATGAACTAATACAATATCCTGCTTTACAAAAAAATACTCCATGAGAATGAACTCCTGATGTATCTGATAAATATACATACTTGAAATAACTGTTCAAATAACTCTAAGTTATCATCACATAGCAGGACTGTAAATTCTCCTGACTTAAACTGACATTAATTGTCAGATTTAAACATGACGAAATGACAAAAAGATTTAGCATTATGTTGACACTTGTGAGTTGGGCGTCGTGAGCAGAAAATGCATGATAAACAGTGTCTGTTGAAGTTGAGGCACACTTGTGTGTTTTTAATTTCAAGAGAGATTCATTCTGTGTTCAGCTGAATGTTTTTCCTTTTATGGAGAAGAATCCAAATATGTTTGAGGGGGAGCTGGGAGAGCAGGAATCTACATGACGCTACCAACCAGCATGTGTGAGGGTATAAAAAGGCCTTATAAAAGCAATGCTAAGTAAAATCTGTAAGGCGCAGGAAGCATGCGAAAAAATGTGATGAGAGAAATTTGCCAAAATACACATACTGATGGGCTAGTTAGGCATCTTGGCCCTAAAAAATGCATAACATTCAACAACAATTATGGATATTCAATTTGAGAGCCTTATGTAAGGTTATGCCACTTTAAATGTTTTGCTAATATCTTATCTTCAGAAAGAGCTAAAGAGCTGCTATTTATTTAATTTATTGCTCCTACCTGCCTATTTGCACTATTGTGCAACGTGTGTTAAAAAAGTAGGTTTAAGGTGTGTAAAGAAAAGGCCTCTCAAAAGACAGCTGTACTCCTGAGATGTTTGTGAACAGAGAGGCAAAGTCTGCCTCCACTTACAGTAACAAGCGTACCTGTTGTCAGGTCAAGTTATGTTCACTTCTCCGTATGTTTGTGTGTGCATAAAAGTGGCACAGCAGCCTTGATGCACAGACAGCAAGAGGAGCGGCTGCTGCAGCATGATATTAAATTACACCAAAACGTAAAAACAGTAATCCAACAGTTTCAGATAAAAGAGTAGGTTATATCGGAGTAGCAATACCATAATGTAGCACTGCAGCCTGTTTACTACTGGCGAGATTAATGGCATTAAACCCTCAAACATCCATGGGAAAAAGCATACCTTAAAAGATTGATCTTGGATTTTAGGAATTGATATTGGGTCATTCAAATGCAGATCAATTTTAATCTGATTAATCGATTTTAACCCAGCTTTATATGGGATCTTATTTTGGAAACAGAATGTACAGTACACAACTGAATTGTGCGATGAATTACAAGTATGATGATTGTCAGTTTAAAGGTTATTTCACAAGTCAAGAAATTAAGTCATAAAATTATAAAATATTTGGAAATAATTTCCAGTGTTTCTACATCTTTTTATTTTGTTGTAAGATTATAGACAATTGTTTACATTTGACTTTTCACCCCACAAGTAACCATCACCCTTTCCTCTCATATTGTAGGAAGCACTTAATTCATGGTTCTAATGATGTTGATGGAACGAACAACCCCGCCACTCCTACACGAACACGCTCGTGGCTTAAGGAAAACCAAGAATTGACTGAGCTAGTTCATAACTGGCTTTGTGATACCGGTTATCCAGGCCGCCAGTGTTAGGGTTAGTGTAGCCAGATAACCAAAAGATATCTTGGGTATTTTGAACTTGCTTCATAGTACAGGCTTTGCCAATATCTGATAAGCTCATATCTAACAACTCATTTGACTGCTAAATGATAACGCTATCAATATAGACTCATTGCTCATGTGAGAACTAAACACGTAGGCATCTTAGCTTCAGCTAGAGAAAGCTATGATGTCACCTATGTGACTTGTGTAGTCTTTCTGATTATGTATTTTCACAGTCTTGCACTTCAACAGTTTTACAACAAACTGACCTTCTTGACTTGCAAAAATATCTTTTAAATTACCAGTCACCCTTTGTGTAAATTATGGCACAATTCAAAGGGGATAAAAGAAAATCATTTGTCTCTCGTCATTAACTACTGTACATATTTTTGATTAAAATAAGGTCCTGTGGTGGTCCGCCAGAAGGGGAGGGACTTCGCCTCTCTATACAAGTAAAACAATCCTTAAGATATTAGTTTCACTGATATAGTTTTGCTTCAACATCCAAGTTATTTGAAATACAAATCACCCGAGTTAATGTATTCCACTTATGTAGGTGTATTGTTTTTGTTATTAGTAGCCTTATCTATTCTGTTGTTTTAGCTTCGAGCCAACTCACAAAGACCACAGTGGCATGGACCAATGAGACGACAGCTGTCTTACAGGATAAAGACTTAAAACTCAAGTCAGTCATGCTTTTGCATCCAGGGCCAAACGCTTTGTAGAGCTCGAGGAAACTTGTGTGGGCTCTCAATAAAAACAAGCCTGTGTGGAGGCTGTTTTCATGTTGTCTACTTTAACAACCAGGATAATATCACTTTTGTTTCTCGCTGAATGGACGCCTCTCTCTGATGGTTTCAGGGACATTGTTTTCCCCCCCACTCTTTTCAAGTTTAAAGTGCGTTCTTTTTTTATTTATCAACCCTTCTTCCAGCTTTTTTTTTTGTTTTGTTTTTATGTGGCATGCTGTTCCTGAACAGACTGACACTCACAAGACAAACGCAGAGGAGAAGGCACATGAACCACAAACATTGTACTGAATGAAACCTGCAACCAACTCAGACATGTGGTGCAGAACAGAGCAGAGGTAACAGTCAGGATGGATGGTTAGTGACCCGTTTACCTGCCAGGGCAGAGCTTACACTGGTGGATCCATTCAGCTGCACAGAGATGGAAGGAACACTGCGGGACAGGAAACAAGGACAGGGGACATTCAGTCAGTAAAAAAACAGCAACAATGAACCAGGCAGGAAGAACAAAACAAAGACTTAACAACGATTTCAGTTTCCAATCCACTTCACAGGATTAGAACCTTTAAGTACGCTGACATTAGGAATAACTTTGGCCCCACATCAAGACGAGAAAATAAAACCTGCCTGTGAATTGACTGCAAAGGTTTATTTACCTTTTTCGTAAGGAGCTGAAAAAGTGACCACATTCAGACAGGCTGGTAAATAACTAGGCAGTTCTGAGATTGATTAACAACAACTAAACATTGACTGCAAGAGCATAATGCAACTATGGAGCGTGACTAAACATCAAATATATTGATGAATATGCGCCCAACAAATCTGCTTACTGTGCAAAACAGCCTTCACAGAAAAGAAATGAGACATTGTTAGTACTGGAGTATAATAGAGCTCTAAACCAAATACAGTTTTGGGCTGAGACTTGGGTTGAGAGGGAAAAAGAAAAATCGATACAGCATAATATCGCAATATTGATTCATGGACGCCATGCATCAAGGTTTTTATTATTATAAATTATTAATATTGCAACTGCAATTAAACTTTTGGAAGCCTACTAGAGTAGCAATAAAAATGACTTAAGCGAGACGAACAAACTGACAACGATATTTGATTAGATAAAATAGATGTTGGCAGCATTTTTCCCTGAGGACATAATTCGTAGTTTTGAAAGAAAGGTTATAAATCCAATAGATCACAATATATTTAATGTAAATACTCAGCATATTACAAAACATTTAAAATCGTAACAATATTGTGTCATGACTCAAGCATTGTGGTATCATTTCATGGGGTCTTTGGTGATCTTAAATATGTTCCGACTGGCTCTAGGGCGTCGATTTAGGGTCCCGAGAGCCAGTCAGGACATATAAGAAGTCCTTTATCCCTTCTGCCAAACAGGCCATGAACACAGGATGACTGTATCAGCAAACACTACTGTTTTTATAAGACGTGCTTTTAGGGTGCATTCACACCAGGATAGTCCGGGGGACTTGGTTCAATTGGGCGGGGAATGCTGAAAATTTTCACACCTTCATTTGGTTCGGTTCACTTTAACGTCACTTCCTCTCCTTGGTTCGCTGGATAGTCTGTTTGCAGTTCCCACTGTAAGTGAACCACACCAGGGTTCACTTGCAAGTGAACCGAGACCCCCAGTTTTCAAGCGGACCAGGGTACGCTCGTTTGGTCCGCACCAGAGTTCGATTGAGCGTTCACACCACTTCACACGAACCAAACTATCCGTGGAAGCAGAGCAGAGTTTGTTTAAAGTGGATCAAATAGCACCAGTGTGAATGCGCCCTTACTAATTATTTATTTATTGCTCCTACCTACCTGTCTGCACTATTGTGCTACATGTGTTGTTAAATTATATGTATTTAATGGCGTATTGTGTTGTGTGTCTGTCTGTACCTTTTATTTTTAAGAAGCCACAGAATAATTTCCACTGAGGGGGACAATTGATTTATCTACCCACCCACCCTCGGTGAAACTAACAATTATTTTCTGTTCATTACTTTTTAAAGCTGCAATAATTAAATGATTCATCTCTTGGTTGTTTTTTGAACTATTAATTGCCAACTAATTTGATAATTGATTAATCACTTTGAATTATTTTTTTTAATTAAGGAAAAAAGTAAAGTCTCTGGTTCCTGCTTCTTAAATGTGAATACCCTCTGTGATTAATGTGAATATCCTCTGTGATTGTCGATTAACAAGATTAGTCTACAAAATGCCAAATACAGGGTGTCTACAGGTATAAGACACTTACATTAAATGCTTTTTAAGACCTTTTCTAGATCGTTTTGGACAGGTCAGTTTTTTTCCTACTCAAGCATTGCAAGGAAGAACAACTTTGTAGTATATAATATATGTGGTCCCGTGCAGAGGTAAGCTTAATGTAGGAATATGGCTGTTTGAGTGAGCTAGGTTAATATACATTTTGCCAACAGGTACATGCAAGAGTTAAGTAAAAAGACAGTATTTGTTTCATTGGTAGGTTTAAAGGTTTGTAAGATCAGAAATGATGTTTACGCACAAGAGCTTCAATCGTATTGACAAAAAGAAATAAAAAGATGAATTGCTAAAATGTTTGTGGCAATTAAAACCCCATAAATTCAAATTTAAGCCTATTTAATGACTTTTAAGACCTAATATTTATACAATTGAATCAAAGACTTTTTAAGGACCTGCAGACACCCTGAAGCAATAGTGAAAAGATGCATTCAAAAATTCAGAGAGCTCAAAATGGCGTCTTCACGTTGCTTTTTACAGGCACAAAAATATAACATTTACAATAAATTTAAACTAAGAAAAGCACCAAATCCTTACAATTGAAGACAGACTTAATAGTTAGGCAGTAATCAAAATAATTGTTTACATTTTTGTCAGTGGACTAATCGACTCCTCTTCCTCGTGTTTCAGCACTAATCCTGTTTATCTTCATTTCTGTAGTTAGGGAAAACAATGCTCTAACACACAATAATGGCAAAATGTAAAGCGTCTGTAAAAATGCAGACAAGTTAAACAACATTCAAATAAATGTAATAAATCCCTGTGTGGATGTTTTACCCTCATAGAGGACTTTGTCACACAATGGGAGGAAATGTGTCACTGATAATAGGAAGCCCTTTGATATCAGCGAACCTACGGTCAAACAAAACCTGCGACATAATCAAAAATCGCTCTATGGAGTCAGGAAAGTGACCACTATTTTTAAACAGCTTTTCTTAGCTCAATCGCTGTCACAGTAGCACAAAGAAGCATTTTGCATATGCTGTAAAAATTACTTTTTTTTCAAAATACACTGACCTTCCACTGCGTCAAACAAATACATTTACAAATGCATAAAATGTTGAACTCTATTAGACAACCTAAAACATGTTGTTATCTGCTCTTAATAGATACCCCATCCAGAGTAATCAATGAGAAGTGTGAGCAATCACTGAAAAATGAGGTTCATAACACTAACCACAGTGTGAGCACTCAGCATTTTACTATCCTATTATTAATTTCCAGTGGCTGAGGATACACTAAATGAAACTTAATTAGAGCGCAGAGAAACTGTAAGTGAACTGCATACCCATTATACCACTTCAGTAAGCAATTCTTTGGAAGCAGTTTTATGCCGTTAGGAAGAGAAAAGAAGGAGGGCTGAAGATGACACAGACAAGAGTCACAGGACCTGAGCCAAAACAAACATGCCACTGCAGGAATGGAGCTACAGTTTTTTTTTTGTAATTCCTGTTTTACAAGATAGGTCAAAGTGGAGACGGACAGGAAAGTCAAAAAGGGAAGGGAGGAGAGGGTGGAGAGGGTGGTGAGGGGCCCATAACATGCATCATCAGTCAGCTAACTCAGCTATAAGGGCATCTTCCTGTTGCTGTTTCACCACACCGACTGCGCTGCAAATAAAATCACAGTTGAATTCACATATAAGATACCAACCTTAACCCATTGGTACTGGTAGAGCTGGTCAGAAGCGGTGCAGACAGCTGGCTACCAGAGGGTGGTGGAGGCCAGGGGCTGCCCCAGGACATTCCCCCCACAGAGAGGGGTCTCCTGGGGTACGGCGAGTAGACAGAAGTGGGGTGAGCAGCCGCAGCCCTTCCTGTCCCTTGAAGACTGGGCCGGTTCAGACTGCCTGATGAAAAGGAATGTCGTGAACGGCTGGGCATGGGTCCTGTGCTGCTGTGGCTCAAACACTGCTGGCAGGAGCAGGCAGGGCCCGAGGGGATGGCCGGGGGGCCAGAGGAGGCCAGCGGGTAGGGGAGGTTACACTGGCGTCGAACCTGCCGTCTGAAGCCAGTCGCTTTGTTGACTTGGGCCAGAGATGTGAGATCCACTATGTAATTGTACCCGTGAGGGCCCAAATCTGCCGTGCCTTGGCGGGCCTGATAGCTGTGCTCCAGAAGGATAGAGGTACGAGTCTCATATGGAGTCCATCCGCCTTCATCATTGAGCCATTCCCAGTAGACGCCACTGCCCAGGCCTGAGGACTGGGCAAACAGGGACCGACGAACTGACCATGTCTTTCCTGAAAATAAAGAGAATTTCAGTTGATTATGCAAGCCTAATATATGAAAGCAAATCTACATTTTCAGCCAAAATCCCAATGTGGCACCATAACAAAGACAAAGCCCCAGTTCTCAGAGATAAGACTCTTGTTTATAGATGTCAACAATGTAAACATCATAATTCCTGCTTTGATACATGCTTATCTCAAATGGCAGCCACTTCAGCTATGGAGCAAATGCTGCTGCTATTTGGTTTTCTTGTTTTATATTACATAAAACAGCACTAGGATTGTTACACATGTGTTATAACAACTATTTGCCATTAATCTGCGAGCTCCTCATTCAAACTAGCTAGCACGAATCAGCTGAGCTCAAAGCAGCATAACATGCTAATGTTACAAACGTCAGCAGTGTAGACAGGTCATGTGGATAAGTTAGCTGATATTAGGTAACACGGAAGCATTCAAGAGAGACCTCTGAGTCTATATTTCATAACTTCACCCTGAGTAGTTTGCTAATCTTGGCTTGTAGCTATGTAAACACTCATCAAAACAACAGCGCCCCTGTTAGCTAAAGCTAAGTAGCTAGCTAGCGTCATCTGTTAGCCTGGCCTGATAACTGCTTTAATTCGAGGCACAACATTTTAATATATTTACAAACGTTACGTTGAGTTAATGTGGATGTATTAAAGTCATAAAGTGTGGTGGCTCACCTGTGTCCTGCCGAAACTGCTTCAAGCTTGGTATGTCAATGAGATAAGGCGACAGGCTGGGGTCTGATTGTCCGAGGCAGATGCTCGTTGAGCCGGGTCCTCCTCCTCTCTGGCCCCGCGGTGACAGACACCGCTCGATGTAGGCGCTCACTTGGCCGCTGTAAGGCCGCCAGTAGCCCAGGTCATCCTGCCATTCCCACACCGCTATCATGGGCTGAGATTGTCCGACGGATCCTGAGGGTGTAGCGGACACAGACTGCCCGTTCCTAGACCCGTTCACCCTGGCACACGAACCAGACACAATCGCCATATTCACCAAGCTAACAACAACTCGTTCTGGTTAGCTGGTCAACTGATTGTGGCTGCGACGGAGAAAAAGTCTGCTAGCTCGGCTCGTTAAAAAATTCCATGGTGAATTTGTTAGCACGCTTTAAGGGGAAGCTACGAGGTAAAGATCACACTGTACACAGCCTTGGTGGACATGTAAGTGCATGTTGACAAAGCTGATGCATCCAGGAGGCTTAGCAGCAGGACGCGGATAACGTTAGCTTTGTGACAGCGTTGCCAGGGTTCCTTCCTCCTCTGCGGCTGCCTTCAGGGACCGCCGGGAAAATAGACATTCGGGGCACGTTTGTGGGAACCGACCGTAGATAGGAACTTTTAACGGCTGTCAAACGCATTAAATGCAACGAAGCACCAGATAAGGACGCTCCCATGGGAGGTGTTATTGATTCAGAATGAAACTGGCTGTTTAAGCAGAGTGAGGATATTTATGTAACTTACATACTTTGCTTTGTTTCACACATGGACAGATGATGAGATCAATGGGCCCCTGAACACAGATACGCAAAGGGCCCCACCACCTCTTGACTTTGTGGTGGTTTTGCCTCTGTTATTATTATTATGATTTGATTTGTATGTAGTCCTCTCTTTGTGTTTTTGAAATAGTTTTGTGTCTTTCTTGATCATTTTGCATCTCTTTGTTGTCATTTTGAGTCTCTCTGTGGTTGTTTTGTGTCTTCCCGTGGTTGGTGAGCGCCCGCAGTCGCAGGGGCATGGCCACGTTGATGTCTCTGTGCCACTGTGGTGTGGTGACATGTGGAGGTGGGGTCAGGACGCTCTGCGCCACACCGGGGGCCTTCAGCAGCGACCACAGCTCCTC
>JAPZEB010000006.1:28339620-28353645 GCA_029783705.1 Chaetodon striatus
TTTATTTTCAATAACTATTATTATTTAATGATTGGTATTACTGGTAACAGGTTAAAATAGGATTAGGTTTAATATACTTCCTTCCCTTTTTTTTTCTTTTTTTTTATTATTATAATTTAACTAATTAATTTATTTATTATTTCTTGTCTTCCTGGTTTCACTTTTGTATTCACTGTCTTTGTTGTTTTGTTAGAGTTTTATATTGTCTTGCAACATATAAAAAAAAGTCCCAGTTATCCAGTCGTATGCTTAGCACTTCCCAAACAGACAGTCCTTTCTAATGAGTTACTAAACTAAGAGGGAGTTTCATCAATCCTCTCTCCAAAGCCAGACTTCATTGACAGAAACAGTAATTTCCCCTCGCTAAACACAGGAGATGCTGATCTACCGCGGCCTCGATAGGCAGTTTGTTTGTGTTATTGTGTGACTTTGGTGAATCCAAAGTAACCCTTTAAAACACCAAAATCGCACAAAAACACAAAAAAATAAACAGATCAAGGCAGCAGTAGACCAGCAGCTCCTGTGTTCAGTGAGGTAAAATTGCTGTTTTTGTCAATGGAGTTTGGCTTTGAAGAGAGCATAGATACGTTTCACTGTTAGTTCAGTTCCCCATCGAAAAGTTCTGTCTGTTTGGGAAGTACTGGGCATAAGACTGGATAAATGAGACTTGGATTATACTTCACGAGTTGTGTAAGAGTTTTTAAACAGATGTTTTGATACAGATTTGCTGCTGTTCAGTGTGGACCCCTTTGACCCCAATTCATCAAGACATTTCTCTGCGTTTGGATTCTTAGTTCACGAGGGGAGTATGTGAGAAACACAAGGTTTTCTTCAAAAATTCAACATAACATAGGGCAAGGAAGTGATATATATATTTGTTTTGGTTATATTGCTGCATAGTATTTATAATTTTTTAGAATTGATATTCAGTGGATTTGTTGTTTTGTGTGTGTGTGTGTTACATTTTGTTTGTCAAAGAGAAACCTAAAGATTACTTCATGCTAGAAACTTTTAAAGTTTAAAGTAATTTTTTTGTTTGTATTAGATGTTTTTATTTTCTTTTTTGCAACAACCCAGGTCTCACTTTTGTAGTTTCAACCACTGTAACTATTAGTGACGGTAACATTTTACTCACAAAGGATCATGTTAGAGATATAGGGACGTGGCAACACCTAAAGATACAGTATCTTAGCAGAATGCGTGAGGTATCAACTAGAGAACTGTTGGGAAGTTACACTGCAAAATGTTGTATATAATATTTGAAAGCATTGCAAACATGTAGTGACAAACTATGGCAAGCAGAGTAAATCAAAGTTAAACTGGGAAGCAGTTCTGTAACATTGGCTACATTTGTGTGACTTCCTTTAAGCTGTGACCAGCAGCTCTACATGCCGCTTTGTTGGTCTGTCGGTCAATCGATCCGCAAAAAGTTATCAACCTTTTGGCGGCCAAGGTGTTTGCCCTCGGAGGCTACAATTTAACATGGAGGTCTCAGACAACAGTAAAAAGACAACACAAATTGAGGGGAGAGAAAGATGGGGGATGATATGCAACAAAAGTCCCCGGCCAGACTCGAACAGGAGATGTTTAATTTCATGGTCAGTGGCTCAAACCCCTCCAGGGTAGTTAGAGTAACATTAAACAGTCACTAATCCAAAGTGGTGTAGAAGTTAGGGTTGAAATGGGTTTGTTTAAAACCTGTCTGATCATTTTGTGTTCCTGTTACATAACCATATCATAACTGACATTAATGGTGATGATTAGAGGTGTTAGGAAACCTGAACTCTGGGTGAAAGTGATGGGTTAATTGGAGTGGATTTTGCTGAGCTAATGTTCAGCAGCCAGCTTTGTTTTTTCTGTAACTCAGTCGATGACAGTCCTCTTGTTCAAAGGACTGAAAAAATGCCATTTATATTTATCTGCATGCAAAATCCACACATATATGTACAGTGTACCTGCTGGTTCCATCTACTCAGAGCACAGGACGGTAATGTGTGTCTCATCAACATGCAGGAAGTTTGACAGAACAAGTGTTGACAGGATCATGACACGCTCTGTTGTTTGTTCTTCTGTGAGGTGTCACTGTCTCTACGAGTGTGTGTGTTATTGACACACAGACTGTCCAGCATATGTGATCAGCTCTCATCCCTGGAGTCTGTGTCTGTGATGAGTCATTAGCAGCCGAGCTATTCAAAGAAAGTGACGCTGTGAATCCAGCACGTGTGCCACACCTACATCAATCCATGCACGCTGACCAGGATTAGACCACAAGTTATCAGGAGAAATATATCTTCATCTATCGCTGTCAGATGACACATGTTTCTAAAAACCTTCCTGACTAAAGCTGAATGACTGTTCTCTGACTGTAACACTTTGGCTTCGTCTATGAGCAGATTTTTTGGGCCTAGAGTGGGATTTATACTTGTGCGTGCGTCAGCTCTATGCAGAGCCTGCGCCATTGCAAGCATTTATACTTGTGCGGTGGTGTGTCTGTGAAGTGCTGTAAAGTTTAGTTGATTCAAAACACAATTTATTGTTTCTATTGTTTCTAAAAGCTTTGTTTCCACTGAGGGAAATAGTTTCAGCTTCCAGATATAGACAGGAGGTCTGCGTCACTGCGACATGTAGTTACATTTCTGGGGAGGTGCACGTCAGGCTACAGGGTAGGGTACGGTGTAGACTCTACATCGACTTATGCTCTAGGTATGGTATCGATTCAACACAGAAGTATAAATCCTGCTTTAGAGGGCTCGCTAAGCTGTGGAGGAACACCTAATCCTTCAGTCCATTTGAAAGCATGAAAATTAAGACAATGAAACAAGGTTTTCAACCTACAGCAACAATCTGACATCACAGAAAATGTGTTGTTAGACCACAGCGAGGGACACATGCAGGCATTTTCTGATCTGATGCCACCATCAACAGTGTCAACTGTTACATGTCAGTGTTAAAAATGTACTTTCTGACAACTGTGTGGATAAAGTTCGGTTAGGTTTAGGCACAAAAAGGGGAAAGTTCTAACTCAAGCATGTTACGGTCTGACGTAAGTTACGAAATGTTAAGTTAAGTTAGTGAGACAAACAGTGATCTCCTGGCTGAAAGTCCTGTGATTGTTGGACCCATCCTGGACCCCTCCCACCCATCCTACATGAACCTTCTTGCTCTTTATACCATGTTGGTTGCTTTTAGCGTCAAATATTGTCACGGGACACAGGGACCTTTGTTGTCACGGTTACAATCAAAACAACTTAGTTAGCATTAAGGAATGACTGCGGCCATTGTTAAAAGAAACCAATGTTGACTGACATCCAACCGGACTTCCTCCTTCTGCAGACTTTGTGGCTGTAAAACAACGTCATCCAACTTTCTCCTTTGCTTTCAACAAACAAGAGTCATTTAGAATCAGTTACTACTGCCCAAGGAGTGTGTCGCCACTTGAACTCAAACCTACGCAAGTTTGGGGGCTTTGCTTAAAAGGCTTAAGTTTAAAATATGACGTGAGAACACAGAAAAAATGCTGAGTATCTGAACAAAACACAGAAACGTCAGTCTAAAAATCAGAGGATTAAAATGAGCTGAAAAAACAAAACAAAAAGCAAAGCCTGAATAAGAAAATGAGGAAACGACGTGTCAAGCAGACAATACACACACACACACAGTGTCATGGGACGATGTGCCTGAGGCCATAGCGTATCTTCCTCTGCAGTGTAAAGGAGTGTGAGGGTGCTGTATTGCGCCGCAGGCTATCAAAGCATCTGTTTATTGTCTTCAGCCGCAGCATCCGTCGGATCAAAGAGGATGTGAACTCCTCCGCCAGAGTGACAGGCTTCCTGCTCACCTAGCAAACAGTCTGCCACACCTGTAACACACATACTGTAGGTACAGTACGGCACAGCGTAACGTACTATTGTGTGCTTTGTATTCAAGTCGAGGAGGAAGATTAATCTGAGGGGGTGCACGAGAGAGATGGATGATGGGAAATAGAAAGGAAATGAAAGGAAATTCTGACTGAGGGTAAGGGAATGGGTGGGGAAATGAACCGGAAACCAGGAAGGACTGTTAAGGGAAGTAAAGGAAAATGGAAAAGTGAGGTATGGAAAATGGAAAGGAAAGGAAGAGAAAGCAGGAAACTAAATAAAACATGGAAAAGAAAGCAGAAGAGACCGAGAGGATCCAAATGTAACAGAGAGGATACATAAATAGGCAGGAAAGGAAAAAGCAAAGAGCACTGAAAGTAAAAAGCGAGAGGTACCCGGAATGATGGAGGGAGTGCTGGTGTTGAGGCGCAGAGCTGTTGATGTGTTGGAGGGGTGGAGGGCCGCGTTATTAGAGGTCATCTCTGTGGATTACAGAGGCAGAGTTCAGCGCACAACAGCGCCATGCAATTTACCTCCATGAAAAATAGATGCAGCCGAGGAATGAAGTGACACATGCACTCGGGGCTGGATAGTTGTGAAAACCAACTGAACGGCCTAGGGAGATGACAAGGTGTGTGTGTGTGTGTATGTGCGCGTGTGTGTGTTAATATTAAGTGCTACTCTGATATTTCTATTAAATAAGTGCTTGAGAACATGTTAGACACTTTCTGCTCTGACAGGTGTGTTTTGAGATATTTCTCAAATGATATTAAAGAAAATGTCTTAAAACTACTTTCATAAGAAAATGTGTCATTAGTCCATAAGTTATTACTGTCACTCCTCAGTCTTGGTGTGTCTTTTAGGAGTGATAAGGTCACAGCCTACCTGTTAAATATCAACTATCAACATATTCTGTATTCATGTGATAACCCATTCCAAGTGTGTCAACGAACTTAAAGGAAAAGTCCGGTATTTTGCACTTTGAGCCCCATTTCTGGGTGGTTAAGACCAAAATCTTGACGATTGCTCCTTCTCTGACAATTTGTGAGACTTTGTCTTTCCCCTGCCTGGCTTAACAATGCTGTCTATGGCCATGTGTAAATCTGTCCTCAAACCACCTTAAACGTTGGTTTTCAAAGCCATGAAACTCACAAAAAAATCGTAGCAAACTGTGGTTTGATCCCAGTTTGCGCGCAAAATAATGCCGCTGAAAATATTCCAACATCCCATTAAAATAACTCTGATCTTGGGGAGTTGAATAGCTCACCTGGTAGAGCAGGTGCTCCATGTGCAAAGGCTGTGTCCCTGCATGTCATCCCTTCTCTCTTTTCACTCTGACCATGAGTGATGTCAGTAGTGTCAAACAGTGATATACCGCTTGGCAGCCGTCTTCCATGAAGGTCTCACACCTTCCACCATCCGCCTGATGAGAGAGTCAGCTCATGTACATGTTATCTGAACTGTATTACATTTAAAATGTTGATTATATATGTCTGAATTTTTCACATGTAACATATCCGTGGTTTGCAGAAGTATACAAGGCCAAGATTTTATTCCAGCGACGGCGTTGCAGGTGTTGAAGTACCAGACAGCCTTAGCATTAAAGAGTAAATGAAAAAAAGATTTCCAAAGCGTGTTTCAGTATCAAACCAAGTGTTGACATTGAGTCCAGGCCTAACAACACAGCTGACATATGCTTTGCAGAGGAGGGAGGACCTGCAGAGTTTGTTAATAATTTGTGTGTTGCTACGAGCAATCTCTTTCATATTACGTTGTTATTTGATTTATTATTTATTACAGAAAAATATGGAGTAGTGCATCTTTAAAAAAAAAAGGGACAACATGTGTGTATCAGATCCTCATAGCTGTACAGCGTATTGAAAGTTGACTTGAAGAAATAACAAGGCTTAAATTAATGTAGTTGACATTTCTTTTGAAATATATTTACCTCTTCCAGCAATCACCGAGGCAGCTCTTGTGTCAACTGGATAGTCAGGGCAGAACTGGTCTTGTAAAGTCAGACCTGTCCCCACACTTCATTTTTAGCACTGTGGCAGAGCTGGAGAAATGTCTGGTTGAACCAATCATAATTCCAAAATAAGAGGAAAAAACGCAGGTTGTTTGTAATTCTTTAAACCGATCATAGTTGTTCAGGGCAATGCCAACATGTTCCCATCCCAACTTGTCAAATATTGCTGTCTTGTCAGTGGACTTTCACGTCTACATATGGCACGGTAAGTGTCCTTCTGCATGTTTTTGGTGTCCTGGGATGCTGTGTCAATTCACGCTTGTTACATGCATTGTGTATTTTTTAAATTACACTTCAGTTTTCACAGGAAATTTACAGTTTCTGCTCATTAGATGCAAACAGTCAGTTATTTCCTTGTGCAACAAAAGCAAGTGGTTAGATTTAGAGAAAAAAACATCATAGTTTGGCTCAATGATCTCACAGGAAGTGAACAGCAGGCTCCTGGTTGTAAGTCCGGGGTTTTTTGGACCCATCCGCCTCCCCTCCTGCCCACCCTATAGGGTCTTAGGAATGAGAAGTGACGGTGCTCTTGGAAAATAGTGTCTGGAGGTAAACTGTCTTGTTGAAAAGTTTGGAGGCGAGCTCTGGCATTTTCTGGCTAAAAGAAAATGTCACATAAAACATTGATAGACACTTTATCGTAAGTTGCTTACTCTCGCTGAACTCTGGTTGAGGGTGAGAGGCTGTCAGCAGATAAACTGTGTGGATACATGAGACCCTAAAAAAAAGGGTGGATCACGGGGAGTACCACCAGTTGGTCCAGGAGCTTCGCCTCCATGATGGCTGTTTCCAGTCATATTTTAGGATGACTCTGGGGCAGTTTGAACACCTGTTGTCTAATGTCGGGCCGTATAGCTCTGGGTATCCAGGAACCACTACCATGAGTTTCTCCTTCATTGTTTACCAACTGTAAACTTGTTGTTGTGACCACCACAGAAGGCCCACCGTCTCTCATATCATCTGATTGGACAATGGGAAAAAAGTGGAGATGATGTGGGGCACTTTTTCAACTCTAGAACACAGAAACACAAGGCGCATCACAACACAAAAACAGAAAGCAAAAAGCTTTGTTCCCATAAAATACTATTACAAAAAGTTTCCTCCAGCTGCTAAAATGCTTTCTGTGCAATCAGGGCCTTATACGCACAACCTACATTCTGTGGGTCAGACTGTAGGGCAAAACTAAATACCATTTTGGCGTAGCAGCTACAGTCTGACTTGTAGGACTCCTGACACACACAGGCCCAAAAAGGGCTATGCACAATTATTACAAAGGGATCAGCTGTAAAAAAAAACAAAACCGAACACCCTGAAATTACTCTTTGATCGTTAGACTTTGACCCAACTAAAGTTTACAAGTGTAGACTTCGGTGTGCATGCTCCACTGAGTAGGCCAAAAAATACCAAACCCTGAAGAAGTCTTTTGGCGTATGGTCCACGGTGGGCAACTTTAATTGGAACGAATGGGATGCCTCCTTGGAAAACTGTATCCAGTCCTCTTAATGCACAAATACAAACCACCTCTGAAGAAGAGCAGAACGGAGTTGCACAGTCTGTGAAAACACTGAATTGAAATGCTGGTTTCGCTCTAGGCAAACATTTTATCATTCCAGGCAGATGGTACGCATCTGTGTGATCATGAGAATACCTTTGATGATGCATCTCGCCAGTGGATAAAGCATAAAAGGTACCTCGTGACTTTTCCCCTGAGGTCTGCATTATGTGGCAGAATTACAGTAACACAAAGAGTGCCGGGGTCACAAATGGGGTCAAGGTCAAGGTGGAAATAGGTGTGGGCAGTCTTTGCTTTTATGTAGCTGAGAAATGTAGCTGTGAGAGCATGAAATCACAACTGTAATGTCTGATCCTGTTGAGACAGAAGCCTTATGAAGTCCTGCCCGGGTGTTTTTATGGTTAGCGGAGGTATTTTAGTTTGTAGAATTAGAGGTGATGAGATTTCACAGATGAGTGTGTTTTAGGGGACATTAAGAGAAATTTCTGAAGTGTTAACCTCCTTCACTTTGTGTTCAGGATGTTCAGCACTTTGGCATTGTGTGAATCCATATCTCAGTTTTTGTCTCTGCGGTGAAAATCAAGAACTTTTCATTTTGTCCCCGAGAGTGACCAAACATTGGATCCACCACTTGACAAGTGGCCTTTAATAAAGTTCTGCAGTTATTGCGACTCTCAGTAATAAGATTACCAACATATTTTCTCTGGCACCCTGAAGTGCAACATTAAATTGTCAGTAATTTCTTCATGCGCAAATGAAAAACAAGTTTACGACTCCTTCATTTATGTTGTGCCTTTCCACGATCTCTTTTAATAGCACAAATCTGCTCATTGAACCGCAGACAGCTGTTGACATTATGTTTTTAGCTGGATTAAAGAACCGTAATATCATCTAGCGCTGCAATGATAGTCAATTAAAATCTAAATAACTAGCGACTGAGAAGTTTATTGCATGACAAGGGGAGTATGGCTGCTCACATGTTGAAAGCCCTAGATAATGCAATACTGAAGAAGAAAATTGAGGGCTATTATCTGTGTCTAAACACCTCTGGAATAATACGTGCAGCCGATATAGATTTTAGCACTTCAAAAAGATGCTTTGTGGATGTGTGAAAGGCTTTCCTATCTTGAAATAATGAGCAAATTATACTTATGAAAAAAACATGTCAGCCTCTACACCTGCCAGGATCTTATAAGTTGCTGTAATGACAGAAGCAGCTCTGGGCAAGAAACTGGCTGTCTCACACAGATTTCACACTGTGCTACAAGTCCGTCAATGACTGGCACTCAATCCTACAGCAGACTGCATGCTGCGCGCGGGTTCCACACTTTGAAACACCCGCATGTCGTTTGTTTACAGTCTCTAGCAGCTTTGTCTTTCAACTTTATCTCCCTCCTTTCATGAGGCCTCCTGCAGAGGAGCTGTGGCGTGGTCGCGGTTCTCAAACTGTGCCGCAAACCCAGTGTGTGGGTGTAGATGACCAGTGGAGTCAATGTGAAGCAGAACTAATGTTGAGTTTATCTGCTTTGTGTGGGAATAATAAACGGAGGGCTCTCACATGAGCGAGGCAGCAAAGATTTGGACACACGGAGACCAAAAACGTCTTTAGGATTTGAAGAGAAAACTCAGTGAATACAGGGAGCAGAAAACTCGCTTTTTAAATGCTCGAGCAGTAAATCTTAAAGCACAAATGGCCTCAGGCAAATTTATCTACAGTGTGGCATGATGCAAGAAACTACACACAATAACACCTACACACACCTATATGTCAGTATATATTTAAAAGGATCTTAAGAAGATATTGTAACGGACTGGGTGACGTGATGTGAACTCTATGGATTCTGTCACTGTTACGAATGTGTTACGTTCACTTACAGTAAAAAGGTCTGTTATGGCAGTCACTGAGTTTTCCGTAATGTCAGTGAACGAGTTACTCTCAGCAAAGTTGTGTGTTTTTAGGTGCTGTGAAGCCTGTCAGTCAATACATGCACCTTTTGACAGTGATTTGTGTCAGATACCCACCTGTGATTGGCAGAGGTTTGAGGAAGGAGGGTTGTTGTTCTTCCTCTAGTTTGTGTGTGAAGCCAGGGAGCAGGAGTTGGTGAACTAGCAGAGCAGAGAGCACCTTGTAAAATAGACAGGTTTGTTGTTTTGGTGTTGGCTATGGGCCGCAGTAGCCTGTGCCTACGATATATTGTATATCAGTACAACTGTTCTGTGTTTACACGTGAAACTATGATAGTGATCATGGTAAAGATGACATCTGCTTAGTGTAAGCATGTTTGCATTGTCATTACACACAATCGTGCTCTAGGGCCACTAGGAAGTCCCTTCTTTATGCTGCCTTTGCATTTTTACACAGAGCCACACAACAGCAGCATCATGCTGCTTCAGGCATGATTTTAGGGAACATTCACACCAGGATAGGCCAGGGGCAGTATTGCCCAAAATGACCGCTGACCAGGAAGAAAAAAAGCATGAGGAAGAAGAAAACCCGGCTCATTGACTGGCCAGGACCAAAAACGTTAATGCATCCCCTTCAGTCAAGGACCTTAAGATATTGCTGCCGCAGTTTTTTTTTACCTTGATGCAACACTGATCCACTGGCCAATTAAATCCATGTGCCGAGATCCTCTTGCTTATACAATTTAAAAACTGTTTCTCCCGGTTCGTGCTGTTGGATTTGTTTTTTTTCTTATCAAAATGCAGTGCGCTTTACGTCACTTCCTCTCTTTGGTACGCTGGATAGTCCGGTTGCATTTCCCACTGGAAACGAACCGCACCAGGAAAACAAGATAACAAGATGTTTTCTCAAGGTAATGAAATAATTAACTTGTAGATTAACGGCATTAAAAAAAAAAAAACTGCAAGCATGGCCAGTCTTGGCTTCCATACATTTCTGATAAAACCAACCTTTTAAATTGTTTCTGACACAGTTTAAGAATAAAGTCTGCTGCACAGGAGTGAACACAAGCCTTTACCTCATCCAGCTCAAACACATTCAAAGACCCGTCTCCGTAAGCTGCGGTTTTCTGCTGTTGCCTCACTGAAAACAAAGCTCCGATGTAGCTACAACATTTAACATGACTGAGAGTGGCAGTATCAAGCCGGCGAGCTTGTTTTGAAAATCTGTGCCGTGCGAAAGCGGCTCAGTGATGATGGACTGTGCTGATGTTCTTACAGTGTGATTGCACTTTCATCTGACTTGCAAAGTGACTGCTGCAGTTGTTCTTATTTTCCCTGTGATTGTTCATGTCTCAAGTGATTGCAATTTATCCCTTAAACATATGTTTATTTACATCTCCTTTAAGCTTTGTATTGTTCAAACAGCCCACGCACAGAGAACGATGTTATGATAAGAGAAAAAATGTTGAAGTGGGCAAAGTTGAGCCAGTGAGTGATGTTAAGTATAAAGGAAACATGGAGTTCATGTTCTTGATGATGATATCTATATAAAGCCACCTTGTGTCGGACTAGTTCTGATCAAGATTTCCCAAATATTCCTCGTTAATGAAAACTGAGTTCACTCACCTTTAGTTTACCTTTTCTGCTTTCAAAGATGTTCATGACAGAAACACTTCGACAGCAAGTGTGGTGTGGCAGAAGCTGACTTGGCATCTCCTTTTGCTTTTCCAATCCATGCACGACTTTTGTGTCTCTCTCAGACAAGCTTTTGTATGTGTGTGTGCAACAGGTTTCTATTGGCTGTCTTCTTGTTGCTGCATAAGAACATCCCCATGCCCATAGGAAAACGAATCTGCTGAAACCTTAGTTTTAGCACTACCCCAATACCGATCTCTTGGGGGCTCCAGCTCTGCTTTAATTGCCTGGAAAGATTCCTGCTGTGCACTTACACATGTCTACTCAGTCCTCCTCACCAGCAGGTCTCCCAAGACTTTAGAGACGTCGGTGAAATATGCAAGGGGGAACTTGCATATACAGTATATGAGGCAAGTCATGGGAAGGGGTGCACATTCTCAAATAGTTGTGCATTTATAAATAATAAAGGGATATTATATGGCGTTTTTGACCACTGATCAGGTCCATATATAGGGTAGTTAGATTCTGCTTGAAGCAGAGCGAGATTACATATGTTATGAGTTTGTGATGGTAACATGATGTAAAAGTTACCAAAGTGCCGGAAAAAAAGAACAAAAAGACCACATTTTTTGGCCACTTGGGGGCAGTGCAAAAAGACATCATCACTGTATTAAAGTGATATGGAAAACATGTTCTATTTCTTTACTCTATTATTCGATTAAATGCCCTACTTTCTTCATTAGCTAGATGCTAACTTCGTCTGTCTGTTGTTAGGTGCTGAGCCGGTAGTGCACAGTGGGTTTTTCAAGGTTGGTCGCAAGTGTTAGGTGGACCAGACAAGGTCAACCAGGTCTGACTCGGAAGTCATCGAAATCCGGTGCTTGGGCAGTGACTTCCAGCATCAGACACTGACGAAGGAAGCCGTCCTTTAACATCGGCATTATACACGGCAGCGTCAGGTTGAAACTTGGTGGGACAAGAACAAACGTTAAGGCAGCAAAAGTCTGAGTAGGGCGGATGGGTCCAACAAACGCCGACCTTCACCCAGGAGGGCAGTGTTTGCATCCCATAAGATTGTAAAGCCAAACCCTGTTCTTTTTTTACTAAACCCAGCCATGTGTTTGTTATTTAAGGGGGGAAAAAAGTCAATTTGAGGTGTTGTATTGACGTAGTGAGTTTATTTTAAGAGACTGTATGTAAATGGTTAAATGTCCTTTGAAAACGGAAGTGTATTTTGTTCCAGAACATCAACAATCAACGCACCCAGGATACTTTTCACGTCTTATCTGGAGGTGGAAAGTCCATGACCAAACGTCGATATGTGACTTTACATTCAAACAGGAAACAAACACCAAACTGGGTGAAAGTTGTTGGTTGTTGCACCCATCCACCACAGAGGTTTCAGCTCTGCAACCTCACCAGTAGATGTCACTAAATCCTACACACTGGACCTTTAAAGGTATAATATGCAAGTGAAACTAAAGCCAGTTTCACCCTTGTTTGCCTTTTTGGCTCGACTTTTTTGCTTTTTTTTTTTGGCAGTGTTTCTTCCAGTCTGGCACCTGGTTGCTACCTTTCTATAAAGCCCCAACTTCACCTGCATGTTGGGGGTAGTGGGTCATAAGTGTTGATTGAGAGGGTTTATTCCTGTGTGAGTCGTTGCATTGTTTTAGGAAAATCCAGTCTGGTAAATCTTTAAAATAAAGACTTTTTCATTATAACAAAAAATCACTCCTTACCCTTCTTTCACAAAAAACACTGTGCAAAGCAAATCTATTATTTCCAATGAAGAAAGCAGATGCTGCGAGCAAAAGCAGATTGATGTTCTTCCAGGTTTTGTGCTCTAAGTAAAAGTAATTTTAACTTTGGCACCTAGCTGACATGAATGAGGCTTATCCTGTTAGCATTGACAGGAAGCAAAATACGGGATGTCTTAATGTAAATCACTGTCGCTCTCAGTCATCGTCTGAACTTTGTACATTCTCATTTCTGGTCTGAAATCCACGGGAACTCTCCCAGATTAAAGTTACAGAGATCCAGGGAGGCTTGAATGGCAGTAATCTATTTCTCATCCATTTCACACTTACCAGGCAGCGCGTGTATTGACAAAAGAAAATCACATTGTCAGGGAAGCAAAGAAATCCAGAAAAAGGAATAAAAAAATCAGTGGTGCCTGACTCTTTTTTTGACATCTCTGGCTAATGAGAGTCCACGCATTGACTATGGCAACTCAGCTCTATAGGAAATTAATGGAGCTGATGACTAGATCATTTTAATTACTCACACTGTGGACATTGGGTCATTGGCTGCACGCTGTTGCTTCAGTGAAGTGTGAGTATGGATGTCATCAGTTTGGATAAAGGATGCTGACTGGAATGGTGGCGAGGGTGCTGTTTTCATCTGCACCCATTTTATTCTTCCCATGTCTCCATCAGCTCCCAAATAGTTCAAAGGATGGATGCACTGTAAGTTGAATACTGGTAAAGACAGCAATCACATAATATATCACGAGTACAAGCCGAGCTTTCCTACTGAGAAGTAATAAATTCAGAAAAGTATTTAGTTCTCACATCATTAGCTTTTTGATTATACAGTGAAAGCGTGGTTGCAGGCAATTATGTAGCTGGAGCATCTGCAGCATTTAAAACTAAACACTACTTTTATGTGCCTTAAAGCATGTAGTCATTGCCTAGACTGCACATAAATTAAGTTGTGGGTTTTACACAGAAACCTCCCCTCAACATGCTGCTGCTGTGACTGCGGCACGTAGTCGTATCAAATGATGACCGGTTTGATGGTTTAAGTTGGTGAAACAAAGCTGCATGTGTCTGTCAAGAGTTTGAAACTGGAGTTTGTTAAGTCAAAGATAAAGTTTGAAAACAATTACAAATCTGTGGAACAATCTTCCTGCTTCGGTCTGGGAGGCGGACACCGTCTCCGTATTAAAGATTAGACTTAAGGGTGTTTTACACCTGCGCTGTTTGGTTCAGTTCAGTCGTACTCAAGTTCGTTTGCCCCCTCAGTGCAGTTTGTTTGAGCAGGTGTGAACACAGCAATCACACTCAGGTGTGCACCAAAACAACCGG
>JAPZEB010000006.1:28364606-28379478 GCA_029783705.1 Chaetodon striatus
AACATGTGGGGCAGGAAATCCAAAGTGTGGGATCATTTTGAGAAGGTGAAGGACCAACCCAAGGTGATATGTAAACTTATCTTCATCGGTCGACTACAAACATGACGTATCACCTTCAACTCAAACCATTGTGTTGCCCCGCCCAAAATATGTAGTTTTAATAATTAAATAAATATTGTAAACATGTGGGCAACTAGTTGACTAATGGCCCTAAATGACGACTATTAGTCAACGAGGAAAATTCCTAGTCTGGGGCAGCCCTGTTATTCAACAGGATTAGGAATCTGATCATACATTTAATGCCAGCTTTCGGTACAGGAATATTTCTATCAGGTAACATCCACATCCACAATAAATATTAAAATGCATAACTATGCTAAGCTAATGCTTGGTGTCCACACTATTCCAACATTTTTGAACCCTTAAAATGGAGACCTTTAAAAATATTTTAGGCCCCATTTTAGTTTGAAAATTCCAGGGTTGTGTTTTAGAGTGGACAGGTGGGAGTGGAGTCTTTAAAAAACGACGATGCCAACATCCATGTTCGCTTACCAATAGAATCTCAGTCACAAGTCAAGTCAAAACTATAGCTAGGTCTCTTTACTTTTTGTGATTTCATCCATTTTGTTTTCTTGTAGATTCTCCTTTCCCATTGCCACGACTTTCCCCAGCAACTAATAATATTTCTGGTTTTGATCTGACATGGCGCTGTTTGTGAATTAACCATTGTTTATTCAGGGAAAATTGACTGAGCACTTACCTCCTTTACAGCAATGCCCTGAGTTCGCATTCAGTGGGCTAGAAGGATACAACTATTCAATAGCAACTGCAAGAAAGTGATGAAAAAAGTCCATAAAACCGAATTGTAAACAGTAAAAAGACAATAAAGTTAAATAGTAAGAATAGAGTCTGCCATGAAGGAAGGATACATAACAACAACTACAGTACTTGCTCTGCAATGAGTACCAAATTGTTGTCCACCGCCTTGACTGCCGTATACTCATGTGTCACTTTCAGTAACAATTCACCACATCATTATTAGTCCAAGCAAATAAATCTCTGGTCATACGTTACACCATCTCAGTTGTATTTTCTGCAACAAACCACTGTGTAGACAATCTACTTCCTGTTTCCAATGGTACGTGCATGCCTGGAAAACATGAATGGTCATGTTTCCTGTGGTTGCTACCATGTTTTTCCCCTTTAAAATTTTTTGGGACGTTTTTCCTTACCTGCTGTGAGGGTCCAAGGACAGAGGGATGTCATATGCTGTAAAGCCCTCTGAGGCAAACTGTGATTTGTGATATTGGGCTTTATAATTAAAATTGAAAATGGATGTGATATACGTGTTCAGGTGTGTTAGTGTGGACGGAGATCATTTATAAAGTGAAAGTGTCGTAGTGTGGACACATTTTTTGTTGGTGCTGACAAAGTATTGTCACCCAGCCAAATATCCAGTTTACTAGAACATAAGCTGAGTTATTCTCACATTTGAAAAGCTTGAAAAATGACTTAGAAACGATCAACCGGTTAATAAAATAGTTTCTGATTAATGTTCTGTCCATGGACTAATAAATTAATCGAACGATTGTTTCATCTCTAAAAAAAATTAACCTTCAGGCAAACTGAGTAGAGGCAGTATTTCACACAGTAAATGTCACATATTTAATAGGTTATTATCTTCTTTATAAAGTGATCATGAGACCTGGCTGGTTTACCACCTTGGTTAAATAATTTCCCGCGGGAAAGCTTGGAACTGACATGTGGAGAGGATATATTGTGGTTAACCTGGATAAATGGATCGAATAGATATGACTAACAGTGTTACATGGAAGTAGTGATTGAGTGCCACTGATTGCTTGGAGCTGCGTCTGCAGTCAGCTGCGTAACGTGGCCTGTGGAGCAGTGTTTGCCCAGTCATGGTTTGTATGTAGTTGGCAGCCTTCCCAGCACCAGCCTATCTCTGAGAGGAGACACTGGACAGAGAGCAGACAAAGCAGCAGTGTGACACACCACCTCTCATGTTCTAGCCTAATTGATTTACATGTGGTGAAAAACGAAGCCTTTGCTCCTTCGTTGTGTTTGAAGAGGTTTCCTTTTTTCCCCTCCATTTGTATGGAAAACACTGTTACGGACGTGATAGAAACCTCGCTGCCTGTCCATATGCATCAACACCTCTTGACTGCAAATGAGTCAGTGTTGCTATTTAGTTATTCGGCTTTTGTTTTTTATTTCGGTGATGTATGGGTGTCGCATAGTCGTCGGTACACCTGCCACTTTTGTTTGTGTTCACATCCATGAAGCATATGGTTTTTTTATTTAACTAGCAGCTCCCAGTCGATGCTTAAGGGAAGAGCTTTTTGTGGCATTAGCTGTCGGCGTTGGAAAATGGTAAAAAAACAAAAAACAAAACCCGTTTGCAGCATGGCACCCTTTTGCAAGTTGATTTTTTTTTTTTTTAAATTTTCAGTGACAGATGGGCTTAAGGCTAAAACCAATCTGTGCTCTTTGAACAGCAGGGCAACCACCTACTGGAAACAATAAGAGAAAGAAGCTGTTACTGGAAAGACAGGTCCTTGTTTCACTGGCGGCCTTGTTCTGTAATTATACACACAGATCTTCCAGGTGGGCCTGTCACTCTGTTTTAATTGATTTTCTGGATGGTATTGTTGGGCTAAGCCAAAGCTGAATTTCTTTAATTGTATTGAAAAACGGTGTTTGATGTTGAAATGTCAGAACGACAGCAATTATGGTGGTGTTTTGAAGTGATACCAGGGAGAAAGATAGCAAAAACCCCCCCCACAACTTATCCACTTTGAAAGAATGGACAGATTTGTTAAGGACATGAATTAGAATGAATGGACTTTCACATTTTTTTCTACAACATAAAATACATCTGTAAATACCCCACTTGTGAATTTTGAAGCTTTTATGTGTTTTAAAAAAAGGCGCTTGCTAACAAGTGGCTAAATGAGACTACAGAGCATGATCCTGCGACTGTGGTGTAGTTTGTTTAAAGCCTAACGTTAGCATTTTACATCTGGCGTTCATTTGTGCGGATTACCTTGCTGAACAAATGGACAAAAGGTGAGGTATAGACTGAGAGGAATTTTCTAAGAACACCATCACATCATCCGCAAATGAAAATTGAAATTATTATCTGGGGGCTTGTATTTTGAAAATCCAGCCTCATTAAAGGGCCCTCTTTAGTCTTCTGTTAGCATCTATGGGCTTTTATTTTGAAAATGTATCTTTGTTTGTGCCACCTGGTAAAAAAAAAAAAGAAAAAAGAAAAGGTGTTATCTGGGGCCTGTATTTTGAAAGTCCAGCCTTATCCAAGGGCCCTCAGTAATCTTCTGTTATGGTCTGTGGGATTTAATTTTGAAAATGTAGCTTTGTTTGTACTTCATGGCAAAAAAGTTAAAATCTGGGGGCTTGTATTTTGAAAGCCCAGCCTTATCCAAGGGCCTTCTTCTTTTAATCTTCTTTTTCCATCTGGGAACTTTTATTTTGAAAATCTAGCCCTGTCCAGCCCTGTTCTTGATGTTTTGGGGTTTTGTGTTGGTTTCTGGGTAGATTTGAGTTTTGGTTCTGGTCTGTTGACTTTATTTCTTCCAGTAGTTAAGAAAGAAAACAACTGGACAGACACTGAAAGAAGACCTATCATGTCATTCATGTAATTTTTCCGATCAAAATAGTCATTAATAATTATAAACAAACAAATAGACAAACAAAAAAAACAGTGCCACGAATCTCTACAAATCCCAGCTATGCTTGAATCTTTTCAGGACTCTGAGCTGTCATTTTGCTCCTGCTTGGCCATTGTTGAGTGAATTCTAAGGATGTTGTCCTTCATCAGCGGTTAAATGAACCTTTTATGAAGACCCTGTTTCCTCTTGATACACAAGACCTCTCTCAAGGAGCTTCAGGGCACGTTGGTGGTTCTTTCTTAAAGGAGCACGCTGCTTGTTCACAATGCATTACTCCTTTTTATTGGCTGACCATAATGTCAGAATCTTGAAGCGTTTGAATCATAAAAGCTTGCATGTTTTTTTTCTTTTGCCCGAGGTGAACGCCTTCATAGAAATCAATTTACCACGTTGAATATACCCCTACTTGGTTTTCAGTCTTCTTAAAAAGCCCTATTTCTTTCGAGAGAAGATTAAGTACAGTAAATAAAACATGCATTATAGGTTTCTAGGTTCATGGATGGACTTGAATCCTGAGTGGCAGATAGCGGTTTGCCATTTATTTAACGTCTGCGAAGACCTTGTGAGAAAAAAAAACCTTCTCTGACTTTTTCAAGGCTCCGAGCGGCGCTCCTTCCAAAACACTTGATCTAGGATAGTTAAGCCGTGTGTGTGTCAGACAACTCTTCCCGGCATGGGTTATATTTAAACAGCTTCTGAATACATACATGCAGCCCATCTGCTTCTCGCTGTTAAGTAGTGTGATCTTTTGCTCTTCGTTTTGTGTGTCTTTGGAAATGACAGAAAGTAATCTCTGTCTGAAATAGTCCACCACCTGCTTGGCTTAGTGAGCAGTTTTGGAGTGCGATGACGTTGTACAGAATAATTACACTGCGCGTGCACACTGTTCATTTGAAGTGGCAGGTGATGACAATGTGTGATGCACATACAGTAGATAAAGTGTACTGAAGATACTTTTTCTCGTCTAACTTTATATTTTCAACATTTCCAAACTTTTATTTCGCCATCGTGACTTTAAAGAATGTATCTTTCCCCTGCACCAAATAATTTCAGAGAAATTTACCCATGACATCTCCACAGAATATGTTCATAACAGCGGAGAATTTGCAGGGAAAGAAGGGGATACAAGCACTTTTCATGATTTCATGGACGTCTTCCAGCTCTCCTCCAGTATCATGAAGCTCAGCGGGGAGGCAATCTGTCTTCTACATTAGGCGATCACATGTGTTTGGTATGAAATCAGTTCTCATGCGCGGCACCTCACACACAGATGCCACAGTGCCTTTGATTTGAAATAGCTTTCTCTGCTGCCTGTGCTATTGTGAGTCAGGCTTGGGAACATTTTCACCAGCTAGATTCCACGTTTAGAAAAACACCTGTAAAATAGATGAGATGCACAATAGTATATCATCCCTCAAGAGGTATAGCCATGTCTCGGCCACCCTGTGGGAAAGATGTTAGCTCTGACGTCAGTTTGGCTTTACTTAACACCTTTATCAGGTTTTATCACCTATACGTGACGGCACCCGCTGTGCCAGACTCCTTTCCTTCTGTGGTCCTACAACACTATAATCCTTTTCCTCTAATTCTTGCGGCCCTTTCATGAAATGGCAATATATCTCATGCTTAATAAGTTGTCTCCCCTGACACGCTGAAAGAGAATGAGATTTCTGAATGAAGAAAAGGTTACACTGAAGGTGGCCCCTTTAATTCCTCTAAGAGGAATACAAATTTGAACAGAGGAAATGGTAGTCGCACATTCTGTCCACATATGGCAGATGACACGTGTACATGAGGGGGGCAAGACCTCCCCGGTTGGACAAAGTGCTCGGGGCTTTGCGGCAAAGATTGTATAACCTCACAGAAGGTCTGGAGAAGTGATAGCGGCGCTAATAGAGCTGCGCCACCTTCCCTGTGCAAGGACACTTACTGTGAATTCAAGCTCTTTGTCTTATGCTATCAAGTGTTTTAAAGGAGTGCCGCAACTTTTACTCTTAGATGAGCAGATGCTGATGTGAATGGATGAGTAGTGCACACCCGGGCAGGGATTTCACCGGCAGCCAACGCTCTTGCCCCTCCGTCTGGCCTCGATGATCTTCTGAAAATCGCATGCCCATCCTCCACTGCGGCCTTGGTGCTCCGCTCTCCGCCTGTTTTGTCTTTTTGTTTCTCTGCCCTCTCCTGTCAAGTCTGCCCTGGCAACTGAATGTTAGTACTTAACAGGGGTGTAACCACTGCTGTTGTTTTATTGAAGAGCGTCAGATTATTTTTACGAATGCACCCAATTTACACGATGTGATGAGACCAATGAGGATGCAAAATGAAAGAGCCCTAATTTTGAAGTTTCTGACATGACTGGGAGAAGTGACAATAGTGTTAATACCTGATCGCCTGATTGTTACTGCGCACATGCAGCTCTCAGTGGAGAGGAGAAGGAAGTGAGATGGCTAACGCAGGGGCTACCTGGTGTGGTCCTCTGCTGCTGTAGCTCATCTGCTTCAAGGTTGGGCGTGTTGTTGGTTCAGAGATGGTCTTCTGCATACCTTGGTTGTAACCAGTGGTTATTTGAGTTCCTGTTGCAGGTGTACCTAATAAAGTGGTTGGTAAGAGTAGATGTGACTCTCAGTTTTTTCTCTGTCTTTTTATTGTCTCTGTGTCATAGTTTTTTTGGGTCCTTGAATGCAGCACATACAGAATTTTTCCTTTTTCCTAACTGTAGCTTGTTTGTGTTTGTGAAGTTTTGAGTTTTGAGTGGCCGATACTTGATCTGTTGATCCGATCAGAGCTGATCAGGTCAGATTGATGGATGAGAGAAGTAGTTGTGAGTGAAAGCAAACTTAAGACCCAGCACAATAAATGGTTTAACTTCGCTTCCACTGCCCTTGGTGTTCTGCTGCTCCGTCTGTGCCCAGATCATAGGCCTTGATGCCCTGGCATGTGGTCTTTGTACCCCTTAAAAAGAAATGCTTGCTGCAATCCAAATGGCCCTAAAATTACAAAATTCTATGTCTAGTGAACACTAAACATTAATAGTTGTTGTGGGATTCCCAGGATAGCTTACATTAAAGAAATAATTTGACATTTTGGGACATAGACTTGCTTGCGTTCTGGCATAGACTTCTATGAGAGTTGATACCACATAGAGCCAGCAGCTGGTTAGCTTAGCTTAGCACAAAAACTGGGAAGTGAATTGTTGTTTTTATACTTAACACAGCTTTAGGTTTTTAGGAGGATTTTGTTTCCATTTGACAGAGCCAGGCTAGCTGTTTCCTCCTGTCTTATTGGTAAAGTAAGCTAACTTAGTCTTATAAATGAGACACAGACATGAGAGTGGTATGTTCATGTTCATCTCTCAGCAACACAGTCAATAAGCATGATTTCCAAAGAAATCTTCCTTCCAACCATGATTCTGATTTATTGCAACTGGGAACATATTTTGTAGCTTTGGTTTCATGGTTACAATTACAGTGTACTCACAGATTTTAGATTCTGATCTCAATTTTAAAGCTCATTTTAATTAATTAATCAAGACTTCATTTTATTATATACACACTATAGCTAAGGTACGACTTCTACTGAGCTAGCGAGATACTGAGGAGCTTGTTCATGCTTTTGTTTCCAGGTGTCTTGATTACTGTAATGATATATTCACTGACCTACTTAAACCTGCCATTACAAAACTACAGACCATTCAGAATGCTGCTGCCAGGGTTTAACAAAAACCAAAAAGAGAGACCATATAACTCCAGTTTTATGTAACCTACACTGGCTCCCAGTGTCTTTATGGAACTGATTTTAAAGTCCTTCTATTGGTTATCGCCCTGTTATATAATAGACGCCCTATTATTTTATGTCTTCATGAAAGCAGAGATCCTTCGCAGCAGCTCTTTTAACTGTTCCTAATGTCACTACAAAAACTTTTGGGGATGTTTCTTTAAGCTGAGATGCCCCAAAAATATGGAATACATAGGACAGTTTTAAATGATGCCTCAACAGCTGAAAATATTTCCAAAAAGCCATCAGGTTTTCCTGTGGTCTTCAACACGGTCTACACTTTTTCCAGCACTGAGGTGATTAGAGAGGGTGAGCGTAGGCTCTTTTGTAGCCAAAGTATACGCATGTACAGCACAGTTGGTTATGGGAGTAGTTACAGGTGTTGATGACAAAACGTTGGGATGGATTCTCACACGTGAGCTCCATTGTTTTTAGCATGTAACAAAAACCTTCAACGCTGTATAGATGCAGATCTTTGCACAGGAAGTAGGTGATGGACTGTGCTATTGTCTTGGCTCTGTCAGAGTTGGATGGTAGTTGTGTCGAGCTAAGTGTGTCCAGTGTTGGCTGATAGCTTGGCCGTCAGCGGCTAACGCTATCCCTGGATGGTGGCATGTGAGGTGAACCCTCATGTTGGTAGTATTCCCGGAGTGTTTTATTCTCATATGACACTGCTTGCAGATCACATGTGTCATATCAAAGTTCTCCTTTCCTTCCGTGTTAAATAACCCAAAACAAGTCAAACGCTGATGGCGCATTTCTGAATTCTGTCTCCAGTGCATCCTTTGATGAACTCCATGCTGATGCCGCTGACTGAGACCTCGCTTACCTCACCAGGAAAAAAACCCATCAGCACCATCTAGTGTAACGAAAAAGCAATCGATTTAATTATTCTAGTGCCAAAAGTTGTATGAAAATATGTATTTGCAAAAATAAATATTGTATATGATAAAAGATTGTAACTTGGTGTCCACGTATCGATACAATATCTTCATGCAAAATTTCGTGATACTATCCTGTATCGACTAAAACATACCAGAGTTTATAACTGGACCAAGACCACCTCTTCAACAAGGTCTGCACTTGAGAGCAATTGCTGCGTCCACATCTGCCCAAACAAACTGCAACAAGAGGGTAAATGCTCCAGAGTTTGATTCAACCAAACTAAACAAGGCAGGTGTGAAAACACCCTCAGACTAGTTGTACATACAGTACCTGTCATTTGTCAGACTGTAGAAGCTGGAGGAGTCAGATCAGATAAACCATGTGGCACGGAGGTGTTAGCTCTCTCGCTCTGCATATCAGCAGTCTTTCCCCAGTGGACTGTTAGCCTCCATGAAGGATTTGTCTGCGATCAGTTCAGAGGAAGCTGAAGAAATACAACCCAGAGTTTTAGCTTTCAGCATATTTTCAGTATCTCCTCTGCTCCCCACACTGATTTCCTGGTGCTACAAATCTGCTAAAGGACTCAGACATGCATGCTTCAGTCTGGCAACCCCGGCTTCCTCCTCGACAATCGGCCCAACACTTAAATCTTTCTCAGCACAATATTGTTTTCAGCTGGGGGATTGCTTTTCCTGCTGCAGTTCAGCGAGTCTGGCTCGGGGTCCTCAAAGTTCACGACTGTTTCTCATTGTCAGCACGGCAGACGTGGAAGTGTATTTGAACAAGCTATGTGTTCCTGTAGATTAGTCCCGCTGTTTGACTTTGACAATCATTTCTGTGGAGGTAGTTGGAGGTGACACTTTCTAATGTCGTGTCAGATCATGTCATGTAAGATTTACTGTTAATACAAGCTGCAGACTGGAAGAAAATCTCCCCTCTAGTCTTGTTGGGTAATTGCAAGTAGGACATGTGGCTCCAGTATCTCTTACTCTGGAATCACAAGTTGTAGAAGTGTCAACACAGTCTGCAAACACTGCCGTGAATCCACTGACTGTGCCACTCATATTAAGACAACACTAGTGTTTTTGGAAGAAGTGAGTATTTGCTGCCTGCATTTTTAGCCGAGGATTTATTTGAAATTCTCGACTAAAAATAAGTTTGGATGTTTGAATGCAACGATTTTACACATCAAAGTGTGTTTACAGATCAGAGGGGTTACTGCTGCATATGTGGAAAAAGTTGTGTAAAACCTTTTGTGGCTCCAGAGGGACGAAATCTGATAAATTGCCTCAAGTCGGATGGGTCTGAAGACTTTGAAAAAGAAAAAGTAAAAAGAAGCGAGCTTACCTTTTGACTTGTATGACTGTAAACAGACATTCTTTGTTTTTTTAAACTGTTGGTTGCACAAACAAGCAATTTTATGAAGCACTTTGGGCTTTAAGAAATTGTGATAACTCAAATGATGAATTGATTAATCAAGAAAACATTATGTACATTAATTAGTAATGGAAATAATAGCTGCAGCACAGTGGATAATAACCTTGACCTTATGTTATTCCAGTGATTTGAAACAAGCCTGTGATCTCTGTTACCTGTTCTGTCCGAGTCTTATTGACCAAAGTTCCCTGCCGGGGATCAATGAAAGTTCATCTTATCTTATATTTAGCCTCTTCGATTCGCCCCCTCCCCATCATAGACCCATTTTAGTTTCTTTTTAGGGGGGACGGATCTTTATGGGGAGGTAGCAGGTCAACAGCTTATGCGCCATAACAGTGGTTTACATCGACTGAAAGCAGGGAACCTGAAGATTGATTTGAGATGCAGCTCAGCCCTTGTGTCTGTTTTTGTGGTCATAAATATGTAGAAAACATTGTGTTTTGGTCAGACTTCTATTCAAACTTCTTACGTTTAAGGCGTATAAAGGCTGAGAGCAGGGGTCGGCTACCTTTACTATCAAAAGAGCTGGCAGTGAAAACAAAGAATCGGTCCACGCACCACTAAACTCTCCATTTTATTCCGAGCATTTCCTTTTTTAGATTTGGCATTCATAGCTAAGAAACTAGGAAGACTCAAGGCTAGCTACTGCTGTCGAGGTCCCGAAAATGTCAAGGAAAAGGTGCCAGTTTTACATGTTGAAATACTTTTATAATTTGTTATAGAGGCTTCACGTACTTACAATCAGAAAATGTAAGATTTTTTTAGGTTTACAACACTGATGAATTAAAATTAAATAACAGTTGTTTAAATAAAACAACTGTTATTTATTTCCACATAACTTTTTTGTCAAAGCTACAGGGAGTCACTGGGGAGGTTGCCTGCCGTTAGGTTAGAGTGTTATGAGCATTATGTTCACCTATGTTTTAAGTTGTTGCAGCAATTTTGGGCGTTGATATGAATTCTTACACAGATTTGGTGCTAAATTTAAGCATTTTTGACCACTCAAGAATTGATGAAAATGGACAAAAATCTAAGGCTGTACCTGACTCAGAATTATGCCAGTCGAATCGGCCTTTAAATTCGATAATTCTCTTTTTTTTTCATATAATGTTTAAAGTTTTAACGGGGCTCAGCAGGACATTCAGGTGACAGCGGCATCCATGTAATATAGTAAACAAGCGAATTGTGCTAACAATGGGTTAGAAATGTGCAACAACATATTTTGCTGACACTAGACGTCAAACAAAAGCCAGAGACTGTCTCGTTTTAAGGATTTGCGAGTTGTAAACTCACCACTTCTCGGCAGAAGAGTGAAGATAATGTTGTGTCAAAGCCTCTCTTCTTCTGCGCTGCTTCAAGTTGTCCATAGCTTTCTGTACCAAAGAGTAGCGTGAAAGTCAAGAGCACTCACTCAGCAAAATCAGGGGACCAATGTTTGACTTAAAGCAGTCTCAGTCGACAGAGGAGTCTCACTGACATTGTTTGATTCTCCACCTTTCAGGGGGCAGCCCTGCAAAATCCCCTCCAAAATACCACAAGAAGACATCAAGACCTAGAGGAACACCAAAGAAAAATCCATGCTTGGATCTGGTTTCAAAAAGTTACGACATGAAGAATGGCATTTTTCAGCAATTAGATGGCGAGCATTTTGTTCTGGAAACTGCTGAGAAACCCCCCTATTGTCAGTTTACCTATAAAAGCCATACATCCTCTGAATGCCTGCAGTCTTTAGTTTGTGGCTGTGAAATTTCATGAGGCTGTGATTATCCTAGAGGTCACTATAGGTCATTTTGTACAGTGATGTCCAAAGTCTCACTACTATGAAATGACCACTGAGGGGACTAATACAAGGGGACAGTCTCTGCTTTTCAGTCATAGCGTAGTCTAGCATAATGTGGACATGTTTGTAAAGTGGAGACCCCTTTTCCTAATAGCCATGCCAGTTCTTCCCTTGCCAAAATTAAGCCTACATTTGGAGTTTTATTTAACCTTTAACTTGTCCCAACAAGTTAGTATGACGTGGTTGCTACCAGTTGACCAGTGTCTCCTTTTTAGCTTTGAAACGTAGCCCCCTACACCCTCTAAAAGACAGTAATGTCGACTAAGGACGCCGGCGTCCCTGCGGTGTGGAAGGGGTTAAAGATGTACATGGGCACTTAAAGGACTAACAAGTTTAAACAGACATTCCTGTTGTGATGTCTGATGAATACACCTGCCTCACACTGTTAGATGGAGCTGTCAGCTCCTTATGTTAATCCCCCCGAACATGACAGGACGTCTTCTCCGCCTGAGTGACAGGTTCTCCACTTTGTAAGGAGCGGCGCGTTTGTGTGTAGAGAACGCTCCGGCTTTTGAAGTCGATGTAAATAAACATTGCAGTTCGCTCTGTAGTCTGGCCATGACTTCTGATTCTGCTGGAGCGCTGCCATTCCTGGAAGCTACAGCGTTTAGCCTTGGGTGACAAAATGGGCTTTGCTGCGAGTTCACATAACCGCGGTGTTTACTTAATTCAACATTTTTCATTTACATCGGCCATTTTCTGAATAATCCTGGCCTCTTTATTCCTCAGGAAATGTAATTATTACTGCCTGTAGAATTTCTAAGGTTTCTCTTTTTAATGGACTGTTGGAATTTATTTCATTTAAGAGCAGAAATCAGACACCCAAAAGAAAATTGTGGCATTTGGAGAAAAATGTCAAATGCTGCAAAAGTTATGAATATGATTAAAAGAAATGCGTTGAATTGTCAGCCATGTGTTTGTGTGTGTGTGTGTGTGTCGTTGACGTGGGTGCAGCCTTGCGAAATACATAAGGAACAAAAAGTAAATGAAGCGATTTGTGGACAGAGCACATGCCTCTATTTAGGGTGTTGTTTGTCTCTGAAATAACCCACGAAATCAATCAATACTGTTGTCTAGGACTTGTTGAGGGTCGAGTGTGCGTATCTGCTGAACATACAGTTTGAATCTTAGTCATATTGATTTTAACGCAGGGAAACAAATGCTTTACAAATTAGGCCACCATAACATTGACTGCACTGGATTTGCCTCACTTCAGTCATCATGTTGTGTACAAAAAAAACAAAAAAAAAAAACAGGGCGCTGTTGTTCTGTCATGTTTAATTCAAACACACTTATTGTCAGTGACTAGGGGGAACTCAGTAAGCGTTCAAATCCAGAAAGAAAACAGCACTGAAAAGTGGCAAACATGAGTGAGGATTTAATAGAGAACAAAATACAGAGATGCATTCTGGGCTTTAGTGTTCATTAGTTTTTCTACTTCCACCTCCCGCCAGCGCGCCATCGATTTAGGATATATGTCAAACTGTGTCAAACGGAACTTCAGCTTTGAACCGTGAAATCTTACTAATTAAATTTCCAATTAAATGCTGGAACATTAACCCATTTTTTAAAACGTTACATCATGCACATTAGGACACTCTTAAGTCACAGATTTATTCATTTTTAATTTTTTTTCAGTCTTGGGAAGAAATGAGATGTCTTTTTTTTTTTTTTCAGCAATGAACCCCGTGAAATCCCGTTCAGCTGTTTTTAGACATGACAGAACACACAGAGAAGGAGCCGCTCGCTCAGGCCCTGTCTGCATGTTAGAGATTAACATTTAAGCAACTTCCATATTTGAATACTTGCTTTATATTATTATAGTACTTGAGTATGCACAAAATAAATAAATAAATACAAGATGTTAGAATAGGAGTGTAATTTGGCCAACAATGGAAAGCAAATGCTTTGTGAAGTTCATTTATTGAATTTATTTAAAGGATAGCCCTTGAGATGTAGCATCTCATTTTCAAGTGGGTCCTCTAGACACAAATGCAAAACAAAAGCACACAGACAAAACTGCATTACATAACAAACATAGACTACAATTACAGAGATACAGACGTCTCGCTCACCGTCTCCCACCCACACCCCCTGCCCTCAGCTGCTCTACAAGAAAAATTAGAATTGGATACCGTGACCTTGAATACTTACACAGCAGTTTCCAGTGCAAGTTGTTTTGAGGTGTGAATATAAAGAAGTCCTGAAGCGGCTGAAAGAGGTAACAGATCTCAACACAAGTGGAAGATTATTCCACTTCATTCCAATTCATTGGACAACCAGGCTTAGAGCATTCAAGGACTGTCTCAGAGATGCTCTCCTCCAGGTCAGTTTAATGTCTGCCTGGTTAGCACAAGCTAGCACGGCAGCGACTAATGTCTGACACTGAAACCTGAGCAAATTGGCTTGGTTTCTCTTTAAAACAACATGGCAATGAGCAACGAAAGATGAAATGGCCCAAAAAATTGGCAAGAGTTCAAAGGTTTGAATATTAGCGAAAGGTGTCTGAAAGCAGCACAAGAAAAGTGATGTCGCCTCAGGTTTCACATGATTAATTGTCCTATAAAACTCCGTCCAACACCAAAACGGCTCCACTTTTTCGCTAAACCCCAGAATTACCAGTAGGTGGCGTTAGCCATGTGATGCTAACAGTTAGCCCTGTTGTGTGTAAATGGTAAATGAACTGCCCTTGTAAAGGGCCTTTCTGGTCTACTGGCTGCTGTACAAGGTGCCACCTGCAACTCACGCCGATGGAACAGCATTTTAGGGATCAGTGTCTTGCTCAAACTCAAGGATGCTTCGATATCGAGATTGGAGAGACTGGGAATGGCATGATTTCATTTTAGCATGAAAAGGGGAAAGAAGTAGGGGGATGACATGCAGCAGGGGGCCGCCGGCTGGAATTGAACCCACGGCTGCTGCAGCAAGGACATTGCCATTGTACGGGGTCCAGATTTCTCCCTAGTCATTAAAGGTCCACACAGTTGAATAGATTCAGCATCATACTTTAATGTCATTGTCTCTCTGAAGTGGCCGCAAGTTATTCACTCACTCTCCAAACAGGCAGTAGCACTTCAAAATAAAAGCCCTGTGCCAGAAATTTACTGTACCTCAATATAAAGTGGGTTTTTATTACCAGCAATCCATTCAGAATTGACCCTTGACTTACGTCTGGACTGCGACCCACCAGTTGGGAACCACTGGTATACGGGACACCTACTGTACC